>LR812535.1:6148947-6256447 GCA_903798195.1 Danio kyathit
TTGGACGGCATCTGACCAATCATAGCAGATTACAGCAATCTGACCAATTAGATAACAGTAGGGCCACCTAACCAATTTGAAGAGAATATGGCTATTTGACCAATCAAAACAGAGTATGATAATTTGAATAGTCGGAAAATTGGAGGACATCTGACCAATCATAGCAGATTAGAGCATTCTGACCAATTAGATAAGAGTAGGACAATCTGATCAGTTTGAAGGGAATTTGGCTGGTTGACCAATCAGAGCAGAGTATGGAAATTTGAATAGTCAGAACAGAGTAGGGCATCTGACCAATCAGAACAGAGTAAGGCCATATGTTAATTCAAAGCAGAGTAGGACCATTTCACCAATCAAAGCAGAGTTGTACCATCTGACCAATCAAAACAGAGTAGGGCCACCTGACCAATTTAAAGAGAATATGGCTGTTTGACCAATCAAAACAGAGTATGGCAATTTGAATAAACAGAACAGTGGAGGGCATCTGACCAATCATAGCAGATTACAGCAGTCTGATTAATTAGATAACAGTAGGGCCACCTGACCAATTTGAAGAGAATATGGCTATTTGACCAATCAGAGCAGATTATGACCATTTGAATAGTCAGAACAGTAGAGGGCATCTGTCCAGTCAGCAGATTAGAGCCATCTGACTAATTAGAGAAGAGTAGGACAATCTGATCAATTTGCAGAGAATATGGCTGTTGATCAATCAGAGTAGAGTATGGCAATTTGAATTATCATAACAGTGGAGGGCATCTGACCAGTCATAGCAGATTACAGCAATCTGACCAATCAGAACAGAGTAGGGCATCTGACCAATCAGAACACAATATGGCTGTTTGACCAATCAGAGTAGAGTATGGCAATTTGAATGATCATAACAGTGGAGGGCATCTAACCAATCATAGCAGATTACAGCAATCAGACCAAATAGATAAAGTAGGACCATCTGACCAATCAGAACATAGTAGGGCCATTTCACCATTCAAAGCAGAGTTGTACTATCTGACCAATCAAAACAGAATGAAGCCACCTGACCAATTTGAAGAGAATATGGCTGTTTGACCAATCAGAACAGAGTATGGCAATTTGAATAGCCTGGACAGTGGAGGACATCTGATCAATCAGAACAGATTAGATAAAGCTGACCAATCAGAACAGAGTAGGGCATCTGACCAATCAGAACAGAGTAAGGCCATAGATTCATTCGGAGCAAAGTAGGGCCATTTTACCAATCAAAGCAGAGTTGTACCATCTGACCAATCAAAACAGAATAAAGCCACATAACCAATTTGAAGAGAATATGGCTGTTTGACCAATCAGAACAGAGTATGGCAATTTTAAATTGTCAGAACAGTGAAGGACATCTGACCAATCAGGGGAGATTAGACTAATCTTACCAATCAGAACAGAGTAGGGCCATCTGACCAATTTGAAGAGATTATGACTATTTGACCAATCAGAACAGAGTACGACCATTTGAATAGTCAGAACACTAGAGGACATCTAGCCAATCATAACAGATTTGAGCAATCTGACCAATCAGAAAAGTGTATGGCTTTCTGACCACCAGAACAGAGAGTGGTTATGTGACAATATAGAACAGAATGGGGCCATTTCACCAATCAAAGCAGAGTTGTACAATCTGACCAATAAAAATAGAATATGGCTGTTTGACCAATCAGGACAGAATATGGCTATTTGATGCATCAGAACAGAGTAGGGCCTCTAACCAATCAGAGCAAAGTCTAGCCAACTGACTAATCAGAGCAGAGTGGAACCAACTAAACAGAGCAGAGTACAGCCAACTGATCAATCAGAGCAGAGTAGAGCCAAATGACCAATTAGAGCAGAGTAGAGCCATCTGACCAATCAGAGGAGAGTAGAGCCATCTGACCAATCAGAGCAGAGTATAGCCAACTGACTAATCAGAGCAGAGTAGAGCCATCTGACCAATCAGAGCAGAGCCATCTGACCAATCAAAGCAGAGTAGGACCTTTGACCAATTAGAGCAGAGTAGAGCCAACTGACCAATCAGAGCAGAGTAGATCCAATTGACTAATCAGAGCAAAGTAGAGCCAACTGGCCAATCAGAACAGAGTAGGGCCTTTGACCAAACTGGGAAAGTCTGAATTTAGAGAATCTTGACACTTGAACCAACAGTTTCAGACAGTGAGGACAGAGCTGATGCTGAATTGGATATGATGAAATCTTGGATTAATATTCTTAAACTTTAGTAATAGCTTTTAGAAAGGTTTTAGCGTTTAACATGGTTTGTGAACACATTTTGTCTGTGTTTTTGTTCTTGGAGCTGAAGGTGTCCTGCTTTTACCCAGACAAATGGAAAGGTCATCTGTCTTCTGTTTGTCTTGTTCATTGTGTACAAGCTGAAGCGCTCAAGAAATGAGTTTGTTTACTGGAGTTCTCGTGTCGTATCCTTGGCCCAGATTGTGAGCGAGGCCCGTCTTAATGTGGTAAATTTTGCAGCAGTGCTGTCAGTACAGTTAGAGGTCACACTTAATGTTCATCTAACTTTGATTCAACATGAGATCAGAATTGACTGTTTACGTCAAGGGTTTTCAAATTCTGTCCTGAAGCGCCGTTGTTCTGTCTTCATTTACTCGATCGGAGTAAATAATTAAATAAATAATTAAGTAAATAAATAACAGTGTTTCCACTAGGTTTACAGTTTTAGTGAGGGTTGGGGCTGCGACGCGACGCGACCCAACGTGGCGTGGCTGTCCAGACTCACACTGACACAAGGAGTCATGGTCTTTAATGACAGCAGTAAATAACTGAATAACTATTTGAACTGTACAACCGTTTGTAAATTAGAAATTAACATTTATTTTATATCATTTTTATTGACAAACTGTGCAGCTTTTGTCACTGCAATGTGTCTTTATGGGCTTCTGGAAGAACATTTCCTGAGCCTCTTGGTATGGAAAGTCAGAAATGTCTGGCCCATTTACTGAGACATTTATTAAACACGTCTCTTATAAAAATGTAGATGTGAACATGTCATGGCCAGAAGCAGCTTTACAGAAAATAATTCATCCAGTTATATTAATAAATATTTATGTTAAAAAAAAAGTTGTATCTAATAATTCCAGCTTTTAATGAATGTGTTATATTGTCAAAAACACAGAACTTTCAGTTGTTACATGTAAAAAAGGCCTAAATACATGCAGGACCATTCCAATATTTTGCTCGTCTCCAACTGTTGACAGCAGATCCCTTAATAAGAGAGAGAGAGGATTTACACTCGCGATATCTTTACTTCTCCATTCATTTAACCTATCAAATGTAATGTTTAGACCATCACTGTGCCTCTCGCGATCTGTTCACTTGCTCATTCACTCTCGTCGTCATGATTTACGGGTATTTTAATTCATTTTGGGGGATCACGGAGCCGGTATGAATTTGCGGAAGACACACAGAGCCTCCGGGAGATAGCTCCGCTCGCATCACAGATCACAGCATGGGATGTGCGTGACGTATCTGAAGAGCGATGCGGGACGTATTTGAGGACCGGGCGGGAGATGCGGGATTTCCCAGAGATTATCATTCATTTGCGGGCATTCGGGAGTCTCTATGCATTTGCGGGAGACTCCCGGAACTTTCGAGAGACTTGAGATGTCTGCATCTGTATGTATTTTAGCTGCTGTGATGCGAGCGCAGAACTGAAATGACATGCTGTTGTGTAAATAATATATTACATACGGCTATTTAGCTAGTTTATAAAAAAAAAAAGTTGTGATCTGGCGCTATATAGATAATACAATACAATTAACGTGACTTCAAGGGGGGCGGGTACAGCGGTTGGGAGGGCGGGGCGCCACATTTATATAATGGTAGGGGAAACACTGAATAATTTCAGGTTTTTCTTTTTGGGGTCAATGTGATGATTCTGTAAATATTAATATATATCTGTATTAGGGTTGGGCGACGTCGAACAATTTGGCTCACGATGTCTAATGTAAAACATCGCGATGGACGATGGCTTCGTCTTCATAGGCAGAGGTGAATTCATTATTTATGAATAATTATTTAATTCATAACGAGTTAATTTTGTTTGTAGCCTATCGTTTCAACTACCTGAGCTGCATGGCCTTTGTTTTACCCATAACCAAATCATAAATAAATAAAGATAAGTTACACACAAATTACCACCTGTCAATCACTTTTTCCGCAGGACTCTGGCATGAGTAGGCAGAGTGATCCGTGTCATTATAATGGCGTCTGCAAACTTGTTTGGTAAAAAACTGCTCTCTGGGGTGACTGCTGGAGCTCAGAGTCAGACACTCGCATAGCTTACACTGCAGCGCATGATAGAATGTGTGTGTGTGTGTGGTTACGTGATGACGTGATGTGCGTTTTCAGCGGTATAGTGTGGAAGGAGGGCTTTTCAGAAATGCTATGAATTTCTCCTGGAAAACTCCCGGAATTTCAAACCCCTTCCCCCGGTCCTCAGGTGTATTGTACAATCTGTAGCACCCCATTCACACGGGCTTCAGCGCCAACGCTTGACAGAGAGCGTGTCTGAAGTTGGGGCTGACTCGATCGCCATAGCAGCGTCAGCAAATGAAATTAGTCAGCAATCGGCTACTGTCTGAGCTGGTGTATTTGTATACAGCGATTTGATCGGCTGGCACTTGAAAAGTTGAGAAAGTCCCAACTTCTGTAGCGATCAACGCCACTAAAGCGGCGCCGACGGATCCACAATGCAGTTCGGCAACGCCTGTCGTCACCCATTCAAAGTGAATGGGAAGCGTTGAAGCTGACGCCCCTGCCCTGTAATTGGGGCGTAACACCCCCGGAGCGCCGACAGACCAGGCACCCCTTCCGGTCGCTCTGCTCTACCCCCCTCCCGGATTTTTAGAGACAAATGTTGGCAGGTATGGCTTAGCCCCTTTATTAATCAGGGGTCGCCAAAGTGGAATGAACCGCCAACTTATCCAGCATATGTTTTACGCAGCGGATGCCCTTCCAGCCTCAACCCATCACTGGGAATCATCCATACACACTTATTCACACATACACTACGGACTTGGAAGTGTGACTTGACAACATTAACACTGTTTATTTGCCTGTGAACAATGATGTACTTTGACAGTCATTGGCTGCTAATATGATTTCGCTATTTAGAGTTTGCAAATAATACTTTTATGAAGTTATATTATTAAGCAGAAAGTCTGAATGTGTGAATATAAAACCAACTTTACCTTTATGTGTAAGTTTACATACCCTGCCGTAAGTTCAGGTGTAGTTCGCTGTCAGAATGCTGTTGTTCTGCTTGTTGATGATTATACCCAGGCCTTGTATAACGTTAGCTCCGTCTTTTTTTCCTTGTCTTTGGCTCGGCAGAACCTCGGTTTTTAGCACTACATAGTTTTGAATCTAGTGATCATGGAACATTATTTCTTGCACATGACCACACAGAACACAATTGTAGGCATCCAAAGACTTGTAGGCCTTTAACTTCTCTCTTGTAAAATCCCTTGGAGCTTCAATGAGATAGTTGTATATTTCGGGCTGGATGCTTGGTCGTTTCGTCTTATCCAGTATCCATTGGGAGGGTGCTATCGCAAATGAACCTGTCAGATGAACGCCACTCACTTTAACGTTAATTTTGCCAAATCACTGTGCTTATTACTGGGTGACAAGCTGTTATAATGCGCTGATAGCATTATGTAAATAATATATATAATATGTCATCAATATAATGTATTTCTAAGACAACAACAGACTCTATACCTCATCAGATGTCATTCCCTCACTGTAAATGCTAGCGCTCCCGTTTTTTTTTCTGCCACCTCCCTGCGCGCGCATTCTGAATGTTTTCAAACATGGTAATTGGTCCATAGAACCGCCAACTATTCCAGAATATGTTTTACACAGCGGATCCCCTTCCAGCCGCAACCCAGTACAGGGAAACGCCCATGCACACTCATTCACACACGCATTAGTACACTAAAGCCAATTTTGTTTACCCAATTCACCTATAGCACATGTGTTTGGAGCTTTCACCTTAGTTCGGAGCACCCAGAGGAAACCCACGCCAACACGGGGAGAACATGCAAACTCCACACAGAAATGCCAACTGACCCAGCTGGGACTCGAACCAGCGACCTTCTTTCTGTGAGGCAATCGTGCTACTCACTGCGCCACTGATTTTCTTTCACTTTAGTCCCTTATTTATCAGGGGTTACCACAGCAGAATGAACCACCAACTATTCCGTCATATGTTTTATGCAGCGGATGCCCTTCCAGCCGCAACCCTGTAGTGGGAAACACCCATGCACTCTCACATTCACACACACACACACACTCATACACAACGGCCAGTTTAGCTTATTCAATTCTCCTATAGCGCATGTGTTTGGACTGTTGGGTAAACCGGAGCACCAGGAGGAAACCCACGCCAACACGGGGGTGCAAACTCCACACAGAAACTGGCCCAGCTGGGACTCGAACCAGTGATGTTCTTGCTGTAAGGCGACAGTGCTAACCATTGAACCGCCATCATATAATTAAATTAATCATAATAAATGCATGTTTTTAATCTGATTTCAACAAGGAAAATCTAGAAAATGTATTCCTTTTTCCCTGTGTGACCCCTATCATTAATTTCCGTGTGGTTTTTCGAGCCCCCGCTAAGAGTCTTTCACGCTCGTTGAGTTATTATTATTAAAGTCAGTGGCCGAGACGAGGGTCAGGTAACTTTAGATGAGGATCTGAGAGTCACGAGTGTGTTCAGCACATGCTTCTGCAGCTCTCGGAGTCTGGATCAGCATGCTCTGAACTCATAACAGCTTTACAAAAGTTGCAAGAGATTACATTACAATCAGTACCAGAAAGGGTTAAAGTGTTGAGTATACAGTTGAGGGCACAGCGGTCAGGCACGTGCATTGCGAGTACACCACCTTTTGAAAATTAATCTTTATGTCCATTTCTCAGTGAATATCAGAGATGTATAAAGTACTAGAGACCCAGACTTAAGTAAAAGTACAAGTGCTCTATCAAAAAAGTGACTTGAGTAGAAGTTGAAGTGCTCTTTAAGCACCATACTTAAGTGGAAGTACTAAAGTATTCAACAATTTTTGTACTTAAGTATTGCAAGTAGTTTATTTAAAAATGTACTACTCAAGTACTGAAAGTAAAAGTAGAAGTATTTCGTCATGTAGTTATTTTTAAAAACGCAGTCAAAAGACATATTGTTTTGTTTATTTTAAATATCTTTTTTGAGGCATGTGATTAAGCAGAACAAAAAGAACCATGGTTTACGTTTTATAATATAATATAATATAATATAAATAAATAAATGTATATATATATATATATATATGATGGGTCAAAAACACCATTCAGCGTGACAGCCTTTATGATAGACAGTTAACGTTATGTGAACATTGCAGCATGATATGAACCGCGGGTAGCTAACGGTAGTTAACTTATCTAGCTCTTATGGATAGCTCAAACTGCTGTTTTGTGTATTATATTATCTTTAACTTGACATGTTTCTTCAAATCTGATGGTAGAGTATGCACTTCATTCTATATGAACTGTCTTTCACTCCGACAAATGCAAACATTGGCTCTAAATAGGGTCACGGGTGGTCTTTTTCCTCATCGCCACGAACAGCTGAAAGTGAAGGAGTTGAAGGTGGAATTTCTGAGTTTTCCATGTCTAAAACAAACTAAAGCGCTCTCAATGCAGGCAGGCAGCATTGTCTTTTTTGATCGTCTGATCACTGAATGATTGATTCGTAACATTTTTATAATTGTAACGAGTAACTATGCAACACATAAAAAATCTACTGGAGTAAAAGTATTAAACTCATCGAAAATATGTACTGAAGTAAAAGTAGAAGTAGGAGAAAAAAACAATACTCCAGTAGAGTACAGATACAGCCTTTTAGTACTTAAGTACAGTAGTGAAGTAGTTCTACTTTGTTACTATACATCTCTGGTGAATATAGACACTAATATGTGGTGCATTTAAACAAAACAGTTTTATTAAACAGTTATATCTAATAAAATAAGAGTTTGCTCACCAGGGCTGGATTAACCAATGGGCGTTATTGGCACGGGGGCCTTTGCGCACTTGGGGCCCCTGCGAGGTGGGGAAAAAATGCTGATTTTGGAGTGTCTATTTAGGCTAAGTGCAAATAGCGCACCTCGTTGGAATAAGCTAGTTGAGTGCTTCCCGCCAGCGTCGTTTGATCGACAGAGTCAACAGAACTAAAGAGCGCATTAGATAGCAGGTGGGAGTGGCGTAGATTGTAAAGCGCACGGCAACAAGTTTTGAGGCGATCGATCATGAACCCGGTTCGAATCCAGCGACTGATGAACACGTTCTTCTTTTTTCCTCCATTACATATCAGATTGGAAATACATTTATTTTCAATAGAAAGGAAATGTTTTTGTTTCAAAATTTAAATAAAGTATAGACCATTTTGAGGGATGTAAACAAAAACAATGGTCCCAACGCATTTCCTGTTTTACATTTTTAATTTCCATAGCTTCCGAGAATACAAAAAAAGCCCTATATTGATTAATAATGTTATGATAACTGTTTTAACATGAAGTTATGATTGAATTGCCTTCTGTTAGAGTTATGAAACAGTTAGATAACAAGCAGGAAATGTTTATGGGCCAATGACATGACCACATTGAAATGGTCTATATAAAATGAGTCACAAGGTAGTTAATAAGGATAATAAGAATAATAAATATTCTATAAACAGTTGTTTTCCACCTGGTGTTAAATGTTAGCGACATCTTAATATAATTAATCTGTATTTACAATGTTAGTCGCCCTGCTTCACCCACATTCTCCGACCTCATGGAGAGAGAGACAGAGAGAGAGACAGAAAAAGCCTCTGAAAAGGAGAGAGACTGGAGAGAACTGGTACAGTGTGTGTGATTTCGGATACGTTCAGCTTTATAATCAAGTGCTTTTTGCCTACTCTTCTTCATCCCGAGGAGGACAGTAGGAATCATTAATCAGTGTGTGTTATGGAAGACTCAGATTCATAGAACTGGATTGGAGAGGTGTTATATCCAAATCATATGCATTATAAGTTTGTAGAAGTTATACATTACAAATTCCCTTAAATAGACATTTTTAGTACTGCTTCAGTGAACTTGAACAAGTATATTAATAAACATTAATTTTCACGAGTTTTATTAGTATTTTTTTTTTAAGTGTGCATAAAATGCTTTTAAAATCAGGTAAATCTTTGTAGACTATAAATATATGTACTATGTAATTTATTTAAAAAATGTGGGCAAACTATTATAGATTAACTTTATTTTAAAAATATTATATTAATCTTATTTTTTCATTCAACTATAGGGGTGCGGCCTTGTAGGGGGCCCTACAAGACATTGTGCCCAGGGGCCTCTGAATTCTTAATCCGGGCCAGTTGCTCACGAACATTTTTAGGAATAAAAACATAATACATTTCAATTCAAACAAATTATTGCAACAACAAAAAAAAACAACAACAATAATAATACAAAGTACAACATTTCAACTAAATTTTGCTCAACATGTTTGTTTATTCATTCATTTTCCTTCAGCGTCTCTATTTCAGTGGCCGCCATAGCGGAATGAACCGCCAACTATTCCGGCATATGTTTTACACAGCGGATGCCCTTGCCACGCAGTACTGGGAAACACCTCTGTACACACTCATTCACACACTCACACACTATAGACAATTAAGCCTACCCAATTCACCTGTACTGCATGTCTTTGGACTGTGGGGGAAACCGGATGCCCTTGCCACGCAGTACTGGGAAACACCTCTGTACACACTCATTCACACACACTCACACACTATAGACAATTAAGCCTACCCAATTCACCTGTACTGCATGTCTTTGAACTGTGGGGGAAACCGGAGCACCCGGAGGAAACCCACGCTAACGCAGGGAGAATATGCAAACTCCACACAGAAACGCCAACTGACCCAGCCGAGGCTCGAACCAGCGACCTTCTTGCTGTGAGGCGACAGCACTACCTACTGCGCCACTGCATCGCCAGTTTCGGAACTTGTTCCCTACACATCTATACTGATATACTGTTTAGTTAAATTGACCGAGCGTAGTGCAAATATAAATACCCCTTTATTAACCATAGGCTGTTAAACAAACAGAAACGGTTGGACTTGATGACGTCAGTAATATGCAAATTGACGTATGACCGTATGACGTAATCTAGCGACATTTAGCAAATTATCCGGCAGAGCTTAGTGTCTTTTCATTGAAAATAGTTGGCAACACTGGCCGGACCATACGTGTGTGCTTGAAACAGAAGTATAAGGGGCCGATCACTCAGAACGTGCTTTCATGTTTTAAAAACGCGAGGCACACCACACTGCCTTTTTGTTGACAAACAGAAAGAAGTGCAGTGCACTATTTTATGTCACTAGGCTACGACTGAATCAGCAGCGTATTGTGCGTGAGTGCTGTTGTTATAATTGTAATATTAAATAATATTGTGATATTCAAGATTTGTAAAGTCATACAGCTCTAGATAACTTGAAACATCGACCACTAGTCTCTCCTCCATCTTTAAAAGTGTCCATAGTCGTCTTGAGAACACAAACATTGCAGTCACCCCAACGGAAACTCTGCTTGTTTGACTTGTGTAAACATTAGTTCATATGAATATTATCAGTATTTGTGGAAACAGATGATATTTAAGCACTGAGAAATAATATTAGGAGTATTATATATGTAGCTTGAATGGATTAGTGAAATCGGAATAAATTTTCTCCTGGATTGATTTCTCATCATAAGACAAAGAACAAAACAACGGCGTTTAATTAAAGCCGAATCTGCAGGAAGAGTCACATGACTGCAGGTGGCTCCTCGCTAATTGCTTTAATTCGTATCGGGCTCCTTTTTGTGCAGGAAAACGTGATTCATAATCATTTTTCATTTGTTTTACAGATGTCTTTATTTTAGCGAGCGAGTATAATGAGTTTCTTCCTGTACGCCGCTGTAAAAGTCTCATTAAAGCAGAGGCAGGAGTCGCTGATAACACTCTCCTCTGTGTAATTAATGCTCTTCTTACCCACGAGCCCCTGCTCTCACAATCAACGCCTGGAAAATCCACTCGCACACCATCTGCTTTACTGGACGGGGATCCGCTGCTGGACTTCTCTTTTTACAGAATTTAACAAAAATGCACTTTTACTTGGTAGTGATGTTGGCATAGTTTTGAATCACTATTGTGATTAAATTGAAAGGTTAATTATTTGAAATCTTGCCCTTTTTTCTGCCAAAAATGACTGGTTTTTGAAAACGTGCAAAAGTAGATTTTCTTTCTTAAAATGATTGTTACCTCAAAACTTTTCTTGAGATGCAAATGGCATTAAGTCTTTTTTTCTAAATTAAGCTGAATATTAAGTGAAGCTAACGGTGTTTAAATCAATATGGGTAAAATATTACTGATTCCACTAACAGATAATTTACTTGGTTTTCAGAATACTATGTAATAATCTTATGTAAAATATATATATATATATATATATATACAACAGTTCTGTCTGCTTCTTAAATATCATTGGCTGATAGCTGTTCGATATTCTGCAAATAACAGCACTCGTCCATCCTTGTGTATTGCTCTGCCCATATCCAGCAACAAGCAGTACAAGATACTTTACAGATTGACAAATACTGCAGCTGTTGGTCAACATAATGTACTTTTGGGGCTTTTTTTGTGGAGAATGTAGTTGTTTAGATTGCATCTATGCAGTTTATTTATAAGGATAGTGCCTATTAAAAAATAAAATAAAAAAAATAATAATTATATATATATATACAGTTGAAACCAGAAGTTTACATACACTCTAAAAAAAAGGAACATAACCTTTTCTTAAAAAAACGTCTGATGGTAAATCATACTAAACATTTACTATTTTAGGTCCGTTAGGATTACCTAAATCATTTTCATTTGCTAAATGCCAGAATAATGAGAGAATTTTTTTTTTTTTTTGAGAATTTTGTATTAATTTCTAGACAGTCAAAAGTTTACACACATTTCCTTGGTATTTTTTTAGCTTTGCTTTTAAACTGTAAAACTTTGGTCAAATATTTTAGGTATCCTTCCACAAGCTTCTCACAATAGTTTGCAGGAATTTTGGCCCATTCCTCCTGACAGAATTGGTGTAACTGAGTCAGATTTGTTGGCTGTCTTGCTCGCACAAGCTTTTTCAACTCTGCCCACAAATTTTCTATAGGATTGAGCTCAGGGCTTTGTGCTGAGACCTATGACGACTTTAAAGACGATATTTAGCTTGTTTCGCATTAATGTAGATATATTACATGTTTTAATTACATTATTGAATAAAATAAATAGCATTATTATTTTTAATCATCATCATTAATAATAAATAGGCTAAACTAAAAATAATTTGACGGCTTCAGCTGTTCACATCAACATGACCGGCACTTTCAGCACCACACGTCTTTAGCATGAATTGAAATAGACTTTCCCTCCTAAAGGAAAAAATACAATAATTTTTAAAATTGCAATGCGATTATAATCATGTATTCGCAATTTCACATAAATCAGCATGCGAAAATGTAATTATTTCCATTGCGCTCTCTCTCTCTCTCAGCAGCAGTTCACGCGCGCTGGCACTACCATACACAGCCACATCTCATCTTTGTTGCATAAAAAATAGGCTAAATAACAAAATCTAATTAACAAACAAATTAAATAAAATTATTTGTAAAAATGAAACTGCAGAAAAAAGAAAATGAAAAGAACTGAAACCAGCTCAAATGTTCTGTTCTGGAATAACAGGTGTTGC
Organism: Danio kyathit; assembly: GCA_903798195.1. Classification (NCBI taxonomy): domain Eukaryota; kingdom Metazoa; phylum Chordata; class Actinopteri; order Cypriniformes; family Danionidae; genus Danio; species Danio kyathit. The sequence goes on from LR812535.1 coordinate 6,161,783, forward strand.
GATCAAATTAATTCGATGGAATAATTAACAGAGACAGGCGCATTTTTCAGAAAATACACTAGCCTATTTTATTTAATTTAAAAATATGTTAAGCCTATATTTATTATATAGGCTATAATTTTTTTTTAATAGCCTATATTAAATTACCATTCATTTTGGCTTCAACGAATTATTGAACAGATTATTAATAACTTATCAAAAAACATTTTACTGAGCTCAGTGTCGGCCGTCACTAGATAAAGTCCAATCTTTCTTTAATTTTTTGGACTTTTGTTTGAAAGCTTAGTGGCATTGTAGAGGTCCAATTTACTGTTGTTTGATTTAAATTATAGCCTATATATGCACCAATAAACAAGTCAAAGGAATGAGTGAATTAATAAAATGATTCTTAAATGTCGATATTGTTTTTACTCAAAAAAATAACAAATGTTTTATAAAAATGAACGAGCAATTTTCATCATTTATACGATTCAGTTAAATATAAGTTGGACATTTATGGGGCCATGTAACATGTTTTTGTGTTTGTTTTTTGTTCTAGTGATCTTTAATATATACTGGGTAGCTACGCAAAATATTTTCTAAAATGTCAAGCAGGAATTTGTCAATAGCTTTAATAATGAAGACAAAAAAACTATTAAAAATAACAAAAATAAAATGATAAAAAATACAAAGATAAAAAGAGCAGCATTTTGCTAAATATAATATTGCTTTATATGCTTTATATCCTGCTATGTGTTGTTTCATATTCGTTTTTATCACTTGATGCATTAGTTATTTAATGTTTGAATGCTGAAAGAAATAACAGCCGTCGTTTAAATCAATATTTTACCATCAAAATGTAGTATATTTTTTATTATTATCAACTTTTGATATAAAACCGCTGTGTAATTTAATTGATTGTTAAAAATGAAATAATTTTATGGCATAACAGTGTTTAGTTGCTTTCGCTTTCGTTCTTCACGGAAGCTGTAACAGAAGCGTGTGCCGCATTCACCTCTGACGTAGGCTACTCAGCCTGTAGCCTAGTTTGGGATTTTTTCATTGTGACGATTAAGCAAGAATCATAATGCATATACATTATATACATTATATATATATATATATATATATATATATATATATATATATATATATATATATATATATATATATATATATATATATATATAATGTATATATATTGCAATGTTGGATTTTTCCATTATCATGCAGCCCTAAATAAGAAACTGATATATAAAGTCCTTTAAAAAAGCAGCAGTTCTTCAGCTTCTCATGTGTGTGTGTTTTCCAGCCTCCAGCGCACCTGCTGCAGTCGACTCTCTGTAGACATTAAGGTGAAAACACCCTGAAATATTGCTTTAATTTATGCATGTGTCTGTGCTGCGGGCTTTAGCTGCTGAGCGAGTCAAACCAGATAAACTTCTCCTGCAATCTTCCACAGTCAGTATGTGTTAAATGTGCGGCTGATAAGGTGGACTGGACTGCAGCTTTTCTGCTCCTCCATTAAGGCTCATAATGGTCTCAGTCAGCGAGCGCCACCGCGTCTCATTCCCTGCTCAATTTTCACCCTCTAACAGGCAATCTCCTGATGTCTCCCTCAGGTCCTCCTGCAGGAACCAGAAGCGGGATCTGAGTTGAAATCTGGCTTACTCCACGACTCAGTCGCAACCTGCTCTCTATCATTGTGCACAATCCAAATACAGTTGAAGTCTGAATTAATATTATTATTATTAGCTCTCCTCTATATTTTTATCCCCAGTTTCTGTTTAATGGAAAGAAGATTTTTTTCAACACATTTCTGAACAAAATACTTCACTGACTTATTTCTAATAACTGATTTTTTTTATCTTTGCCAAGATGACAGCACATAATATTTGACTAGATAGTTTTTAACATACTAGTTATTCAGCTTAAAGTGACATTTAAAGGCTTAACCATGTTAATTAGGCAAGTTAGGGTAATTAGGCAAGTCATTTTATAACGATGGTTTGTTCTATAGACCAGTAGTCCCCAACCCCCAGGCTGCGGACTGGTCCGAACCGGTACCGGGCCGCACAAGAAATCGTTAATTTGCTTCTGCATTTAGATTAGCTTCTTTTCTGATGATGTCAGTTTGACACCAAGATATTCTCAACCACGCCCCTCTTACTGTTAGTTTGCTAAAAAGGAATGATGCACAAATACAAAAGCCCCGCCCCTTACTCAATATTCCATTTCAGTTGTAAGTACATTAACATACTGGCTCATTATTGATACGTGTCCTGGTATACATTTCTGGAAAGAGCAAAATACATCCCAGGAGCTACGTTTTTTTGCAGTTTTTGTGTTTGAGAATCCACCAGAGGCCGCTGTGTACACTTTTTCAGATCTCAAATTTCTCTCACGAGTGTTCATTCGCGCCTGCTGTTCTTGCGTAAATCCACCAGAGGCTGCTGTCGACTGACTGACTGACTGACCGACCGGTACCCCACCCACCCCCTGCCCTAAACCTAACCAATAGTGTTTTCAAAAGCACCAAGACCCACTGTCTTCTCTAAACCCAACCGATAGTGTTTTCAAAAGCAATTCAGAAAAAGAAAAGCCCTAGCGGCCGCCAGATTTTTACCACGTTTTTAGATCTTACCACATTCTCACCCTGCTATTTACATCTTTATTTTATTTTTTGCCTTTTTTTTTGTCTTTTCGGAACCCTTCTTCACCAGACTCGAACCCCCTCGCCATGGTCAACTCCGCTCTGCATCTCAAGTCCATCGATGTACATGGCGAGCTACTGGGCAAACTGGTAACAGAGGAAAAGCCGTCCACACGGAGGTAATCAGTCAGTTGGTATCGCAAAAAGAATCAGAAGCCGTCGGCGACATCATACTGCACCGTAGCGTTCATTTTAAAGACGAAATTCGGCTATACGTAGCTCTGGCTACATAATTTGCGATCTCCAGAAATGTATACGGGGGTACGTTTTCACAATGAGCCTGTATTTGAAATAAATGTCTCAGCAACTTTCGGTTTACTCAGACGTTAAAATACCACATCAAGAAATTAGTGGTCCATATCTGCAGTCACTGTTAGTTGTTTGTTTGTTTATTGATTTGTTTGTTTGTTAAATGCATTATTTGCAACACAATTAAGCATATTTATATATTTAAGGAATACATAAGATTTACAATATCTTAAGAAAAAATTTACATTTCGTATTGTGTTGTAAATGAATTTTAATTAATAGGGAATGCACAAATGAGAAGAGTAAAAGCTGTAAAAACATTTTAGTCCAGATTAAGTTCTGTTATATATATATATATATATATATATATATATATATATATATATATATATATATATATATATATATATATATATATATATATATATATATATATACAGGGCTTTACATTAACACCCGCCAACCCGCCAAATGCGGGTAGATTTCAGTGGTGGCGGGTAAGACAGACACTCCCACTAGCCACTTTGGCTGGTTGAAAATAATTTTCCCGGATAATAATTCATAAAAGCAGGGTTCGACAATAAGGATGGTCCAATATGCATGCAAATGTGATCTTAGAATTAAGAAGCAACACGACTGACAAAAATAATTACGTTCGCGTGAGCAATAAAAAAGCAGATCAATGCCGAATGAAAGGATGATCTCTCGCGACTGTTTAAAACGCGTGCGCGCTCTCGTTTCCTTGCGTGAACAACTGTGTCTAGAAACAGAGCTGATGTGATCGGTTCTCTTTCAAATAGACTAGACAAAAAGTGATGAACATGCACCCTCAGTCTTGCTGCTTTCAAGAGCTCCAGATTTGTATTTTTGTAAGCAGCACCGGTTGCTTTCACTTTCACCATTATTTGAACAGATTATTTATGGGTCTAACGTTAACCGTGTGCGTCATAATCCTTTCATTATCACACGGTATGTTTTTTACCTGCTTTCTTTTGCGTGATGTGGTTTAATGATCATTTTTTACAATAACATTGCTTTAATGGAAGATTACTTCCCATTTATGTGTAGTAAACTGGTGATCTGGGTCCTTTAGCCAGGACAGATTACTGTGCATATGTTTTGTTAAATAAAAAGTATAGTAAACAGCTATATTTTGCTTGTTTTGACACATTTAAAATTTGTGGCTAAGAAATAATGAATTGTTTATGTTTGGTGTGGTCAGAGATAAATTTGGTAAATCCCTCATTTTGAGCTCTGAAAATGATGTGAAATAAAAACTAATTGTAATACTATGAAACCATGACCCATTTGCCCATGAACATTGAGCAAGCTCATAAACGACACACAAAAAGTGAAATGAATGAGGCATGTGGAGATAACGCAAAATCTAAATCAAATAATTTTAGCATGTCAAAGTCAAATTTATGTGTATAAAATATATTTTCCCAACAATAAAATTGTGGCTAGTGAAAATGGAGAGTGGCTAGTAATGTTGGAAAACTACTAGCCACCGTGGCTGGTGAACAAAAAAGTTAATGTCAAGCCCTGTATATATATAAAATACACATTTCATATCATTATTTGATCTTATTTGTTATTATTTTGTATAATATATAAAATATATAATTTATTATTATTATTATTATTATTATTATTATTATTATTATTATTATTATTATTATTATATAAATATGTGTGCGTGTTATATTACACTTAATTTAAATAATTAATTATATTAATAAACACACACTTTTTATATACCATTTAACATAATAACAAAATAACATTTTGACAAAAACAAAATTGCAATGTCATTAAATGCAAGAAATCAGAATGGTCTAATATAATATTTCCAAATGCAGTATTTAATTAATTAATTAATTTATTTATTTATTTTTTGTGTGACAGTACATGCCCCTTTTCTCTCCTTTTACTTGTGTTTAAATGTTAGATTTTGCATAAATTATCTTACCAAGGGCCTGTAAAAACTCATCTCTCACAGTATACTCTAAATTTCTTGATGCTTCATCAGGCGTGAAGTGGAAAAACACTGACATGAGCAAAGACCATCTTTTAAAGTGTCTTTTTTTTCAGGCTGACATTAATAGTCTGTTTTTATGGGAAGTTTAAGTGGTGTTAATGGGTTTGGTTGGTTGCCAAAGTGTTTGTAAAACTTTTAGCCCTGCTTACAGTATGAGTAGGATGGATCAGATGGGATAAATGGAAATTAACTAAATGTGATAAAATGGAATAGAATAGAACTAGATTAAATGGAATAGAATGATAAAAGGGATGGAATGCTAAAGAATGAGATGGAATGGAGACAAACAAAATGGAATGTAATGAATAAAACAGAGTGAGACTGCAATAACATTACATTTATTTAAAAGACTCCAATTTTGAAATTTTACTCATGTAAAACAAGTCTTTTATGTTTCCAGAATGGGTGGCATGGTGGCTCAGTGGTTAGCACCATCGCCTCACAGCAAGAAGGTCGCTGGTTTGAGTCCCAGCTGGGTCGGTTGGCATTTCTGTGTGGAGTTTGCATGTTCTCCCCGTGTTGGCGTGGGTTTTCTCCGGGTACTCCGGTTTCCACCACAGTCCAAACACATGCACTATTGGTGAATTGGATGGACAAAAAATTGTCCAAAGTGTGTGAGTGTGTGTGAATGTGAGAGATTGGGTGTTTCCCAGTACTGGGTCGCAGCTGGAAGGGCATGGGCGGTGTAAAACATATGCTGGAATAGTTGGCAGTTCATTCCGCTGTGGCGACCTCTGAAAAAGAGACTAAGATGAAGGAAAATAATCAATGAATGTTCCCAGACTGTGTCTGTGATGTTTTAGAATCAATATAACCATCAGATGATTTATTATACCATGTTGAAAATGTACATTTTTGGGTCATAGGCAATGGTAGCTGTTTTTGCGCCTGTGCCTTTAAATGCAAATAAGCTAGTTCTCACCGCCCACTAGAAGTAGCATCTTCCCGCCTGTTCTTGAGACATGCTCAGGACGAATGTGACAGTATGGCCACCAAACAGGTTCATATGCTGCTGTATAATGATCCATTATAGTTAAGTTAGTGCACAAAATAAACCTGATTTAATATTGTGTGATTAAGGGATCATCCTTTATAGATGTGTATACTATGCAGATGTGCTGATTCCAGTGGTTGCGAATTACGGAGCTCAAAACGTATTTCAAAATGCTATAAAGAATTCAAAGTGCAGCACTTAGTGCTTTGTGAAGTGCAGTTTGATCACAAATAGTCAGAACAGAGCCACAGCCATATCACCCTGCAGCCCAAGACCGGTTACTCACTGAAGCTAAGCAGGGCTGAGCCTGGTTAGTACCTGTATGGGAGACCACATGGGAAAAACTAGGTTGCTGTTGGAAGTGGTGATAGAGAGGCCAGCAGGGGGCGCTCAATCTGTGGTCTTTGTGAGTCCTAATACCCCAGTAAAAGTGAAAGGGATACTACACTGTCAGTGGGCGCCGTCTTTCGGATGAGACGTTAAACCGAGGTCCTGACTCTCTGTGGTCATTAAATATCCCATGGCATTTCTCGTAAAGAGTAGGGGTGTAACCCCGGTGTCCTGGCCAAAGTCCCTCAATCGGCACTTACCCATCATGGCCTCCTAATCATCCCCATCCACTGAATTGGCTCTATCACTGTCTCTTCACTCCACCAGTATCTGGTGTGTGGTGAGCGCACTGGCGCCATTGTCCTGTGGCTGCTGTCGCATCATCCAAGTGAATGCTACACACTGGTGGTGGTGTGGAGAGACTCCCCTCATGATTGTGAAGCGCTTTGGGTGTATGGCCATACACAATAAATGCGCTATATAAATACACATTACATTACAGATGTTTTAATCCCAGTTTCTTTGCAAATCCTGTTTTCTGAGCATGATTATACACATTAATACTGAGACATGGTAATATGTGCCTGTCAATCAATATCTGTAGGGAAAACTGCACTGTTACGTCACGTTGCGGTGGGCCTCAAAATGACTGGGATTGGGATCTTATTTTGACATCAGCATATTTTAAAAAAGAGACTTCTATGGTTTTTATCACTCCACTATGACAGTGTGAACACACTATACCAATCACCTGATGAAGATCATGTAGGTTGAAACGTTGTGATATTAAAAAAACTTTTTGAGAGCTCAAGTGGCAGTGTGGCGATTCTCTTTTGTTCTTTTTTTTTTTTTTTTTTTAAAGATTTATTTTTGGCCTTTTTTGCCTTTATTAGATAGGACAGTATTTAGACAGGAAGCGAAGTTGGAGAGAGAGAGGGGGGTAGGGTAGGGAAATGTCCTCGAGCCGGGATTCAAACTCGGGACGCCCTGATGTGCTATTGCACCATATGTCGGCGCGCTATCCACTAGGCTATTGCGCCGACCTCTTTTGATCTTTTAACACGCTATACCTATACACTAGTGATGCGCGGATGGCGGGTAAATCCGCGGGCGCTGCGGATAATCCGCGGGTCGGTCGGGTAATAAAAAAAATACATTATGATTAATTGCGGGTGGGTTGCGGGTGGATGTAGCGGGTCATAGCAGTTGACCAGCAAAAAAGCAGAGAGTGGACTTCGCAGAATGAAGATGAGAGATAACCAAAATAATGGATGAAGTGCAAGAGTACTGTGCTAACTTCAGTTAGAGGAGTCATCAGAGGGAAATGTGCTATCGTTCTGGGAGAAACAAGATCGCTTATTTACACGACTGCAGCGCCTTGCAAGGAGAAGCTTGTGCATTCCTGCAACAAGCGGTGCGCGCGAACGCTCATTTAGTGCAGCCAGCCGTGTTTTGGAGGCGAGGCGGAATCGCCCGAATCCAGGCACAGTAGATGCTATTCTGTTTTTGCACAGTGTTAAGAAAAGCGTCAAGTACACACAACATAGCTGCTGTTTAGGCTGAAGGGACACTGTTTTTGTTCTCTTTTTCCTGTATATGTAAAAGCTGAATCTGCTGTTAATAACGAATGATCCACTGTGACCTAAGTTGCAGGAGAGGGGAAATAGTGTGGCCGCTTTACGGGAGTTGTAGTCCATAGCGAGGGGCATTGTGGGTAGTGTAGTTCGACACGCATGCTGTGTGATGTGAGCTCTCGCTGTGTGCTGTGCGTGCGGTGAATTAGAGGGAGAAAGTTTTTTCCGGTTTTGTTTTATGTTTACTTCAGTAATTCCACCCGGGAGCTGTTTTGCACTGTGAACCTGAAAACACTGAAATAAGTAAAAGAAGGGCATGCATCGAGTACTTTGTCCGTCTCATTTGCTCGAGCATGAATTAACGAGCTGTTACTCTGCCGCCGGACATTGCGGAGAAAGTTACACCTATCATCATGCTTAAAACAAAGAATTAGAATTAACAAAGTGGCGATCGGGTGCGGGTCGGGTGCGGATATATATATATCAGATAAAATAATATGTGCGGGCGGGTGGCGGGTGGATGATTAGAATGAAGGAGCGGATTCGGGTGACATTTGAGCTGATCCGCGCATCTCTACTATACACAGTTGTCCAATCAGCTTCCAAAAGTTGATATAGCATCATAGGTGCCCTTTAAATATAATAGAATGACATGGGATGGGATTATGTAATAAGATGGAATGGAATGGAATACAATGTGATGGATTTAAAGAGGTAGTTCATCCAAAAATGAAAATTATGTCATCTATTCTGTCATTTACTAACCCTTATTCATTTCAAACCTTTGTGACTTTTGGTAAACACAAAAGAAGATTTTTTGAAGAATGCTAGAAACATGTAACCATTGACTACTATGGAAGTCATCTTTCTTCAAAATATCTTATTAGGTCTTCAAAAGAAGAAAGAAATACTTAAGGGGGAGTAAGTAAATTGTCATTTTTTGGGTGAACTATCCCTGTAAATAGAGTAGATGGATGAAGGAGAATGAATGGGATTTTATGTGATGGACTGGAATGAATTAGAATTTGAATTGAATGACATGGGATGGGACAGAATGGAAGTGTTATGGGCTAGAATTAATGTGTGGTATTGACCTCATTCTGCGATGTGGAAGTACACTTGTTTTTGCAATTGTTTTGGAACTTCCGATTCAGTTTCCTATGGGAGAAATGAATAATAAACGGCAGAAAACGGTCAAACTACTCGCTCTACAAACAAGTGTGTTCATGACTATACATAAAAAGTAGAATAATATAATAAGAAAATATCAGCTTGCAACATCAAGCAGCATAACAAGCTCTTTTTTACGTCTAAAAATGAATGGAAGTGAATGTGACCTGAAGTCTTGAGCAAAAAAGATTCCATTAACAACCAATGGCCATCCAGCACTATTCCTTGGGTTACCCTTAATGGAAAGCATTCCAATGCACCCGCTCGTATGTCAAGAATAAGGTCAATAGAATAAAATGGAATAGAATGCAATGGAATAGGACAACATGGAATGAAATAGAATGAAATGGATCATTATTTTTGTCTAAAAAGAGAGTTTTGAGGGTGTCACGGTGGCGCAGTGGGTAGCACAATCGCCTCACATCAAGAAGGTCGCTGGTTCGAGCCCTGGCTGGGTCAGTTGACATTTTTTGTGTGGAGTTCGCATGTTCTCCCCGTGTTCGTGTGGGTTTCCTCCGGGTGCTCTGGTTTCCCCCACATGTCCAAACACATGCGCTATAAGTAAATTGGATAAGCTTAATTGTCTGTAGTGTATGTGTGTAAATGCAAGAGTGTATGGGTGTTTCCCAGTGTTGGGTTATGCTGTGCCAACCCCTGATTAATAAAAGAACTAAGCCGAAAAGAAAATGAATGAATGAATGAGAGTTTAGATCTTTTTTGTTCTTTCTTATACTCCATGTAAATCCCTGTTGATTTTTTTTTTCTGCAGGTACGACACCATCACTAACCAGTGGGAGATGGTGGCTCCTTTGCCCAAGCCGGTTCACTCTGCGGCGGCAACCGTCTGTGGAGGGAAGATCTATGTGTTTGGAGGAGTGAATGAGGCCGGCCGCTCTGCTGGAGTTCTCCAATCATATGTGCCTCAAACCAACGCCTGGAGCTTCATTGAGTCGCCCATGATTGGTAAGAGAATTACTGAACTCTGCTGTTCACCTGCTGCAATGCGTTTGTTAATACACTACAAATACACCTCTGTTTGAAAGTTTGGGTTAGAATATTTTGTTGTGTACATAAAGGGTAATTGATAGTCACCAAGGGCACATTACTTGAGTGCTAGTGACAGTATTTTAGCACGTTTGAATGATTTCTGAAGGATACTGTGACACACAGAATGAGTTTTTCTCTCCTCTGCGCTATTTTCTATTGTTTTTCAATGTAAACACGTGCTGGAGGAGGCGCTCATTGTGGCTGTGTCCAGATATCCTGAGTTATCTTAATGCCACAGCCATATCACCCTGAAGCCTAAGACCAGTTACTCACTGAAGCTAAGCAGGGCTGAGTCTGGTCAATGCCTGGATGGGAGACCACATGGGAAAACTAGGTTGCTGTTGGAAGTGATGTTAGTGAGGTCAGCAGAGGGTGCTAAACCAGCGGTCTGTTTGAGTCCTAATGCCCCAGTATAGTGAAGGGGACACTATACTGTCAGTGAGTGTTGTCTTTCAGATAAGCTGTTAAACTGAGTTCCTGACTCTCTGTGGGCATTAAAAATCTCATGGCTCTTCTCGTAAAGAGTAGGGGTTTAACCCTGGCATCCTGACCAAATTCCCTTCATTGGCCCTTATGGCCTCCCAATCATCCCCATCCCCTATAGCTGGTGTGTGGTGAGCACACTGGTGACGTTGTCTTGTGGCTGTCGTCACATCATCCAAGTGGATGCTGCACACTGGTGGTGGTGGGGAGAGACCCTTCCCCTCATGATTGTGAAGCACTTTCGATAAATGCACTATATAAATACACACATTACATTACATTCATGTTCTTTTCATGACATATTGAATGAAATTTTCTTTTTCTAATGGGTCCGTTATTACATCTTGTTCATAATATTGCATCACGTGTACCTCGGGCTGCTCTGTGCTTTTTATAAACCCGTACCTGAGTGCCGCTTCTCACATTGTTAGAAGCAACAACGTGTTCGGTGTGAATGAGTCCTTATAGTGTGTTCACACCCGACACGGATGAAGAGTCAAGCGCAGGTGATTTACATGTTAGTTCAGTGCAAAGACACGAATAGACATCCTGCGGCGCTATTTGTGCAAATGAGGTGGCGCAAATAAAAAAAAACATAGGAAAATCTGAACTTTAGCGGCGTTAACCAATCAGGAGCTTGCTGTTGTAGGGGAGTGATTATGAAGCAGTGCCTGTTGTTGGTGTCCTGAAAGGAAATACTACCCTCTGACCCCAGACAACAGCTCATCAAACTTGACTCAGCTCAGTCGGAAGCACCACTGAAAGCCTCCATCATCAGGTATAGTTTCTGGAGGAGGTGATGAACTCACAGAGCTGGGTGCACCTCTGAAAGGATCTAGTGGACTCAGACACGGTGCCGAATGAGTCTATGCTGTTTTTCAGCCTTCCTAAAGCACATAAAGCACAACTCTTGTAATAAAATCCATGTTAGCCATTTAGCAACGAAGTCACCGAGCAGACAGAAGCCCTGCCCATGACGCAAATCCACGTCTATTGTGAATTGAATTTGACGCGGGTATGAAGCGAATTTGACACGCGAATAAAGTGAGTAAAGTGGCTTCTAGCTGAAATAAAAAAACATTTAGTCATATTTCAGATTACATTTATTGTAGTCCTGGTTTTAGTTGTAGTTAAGCTATCTAGTTATTATATATTCTTGTTTTTATAAATCTTGTTTTTGCTTTGAAATCAGTTTAGTTTACTTACACCATTCGCAGGTTATTTTTTATTGTTTTAACCCTCCTATTATCCATGGGGTCAATTTGACCCCATTCAATGTTAAACAGATGTACATATATACTTGACATTGTTGTTGTTGTTTTTTTGCTTCAGATTGAATGACTTTTCCTAATGTAATGGGGGAAACTTGGTAAACATAAAATTAACATGATATTATTTTTGCAATGCCCTGTACACATTTTGTAACATCAGTGTTCTTTGGGGTCAATTTGACCCCAGGGTCTTTTAGCTGTATAAAACACAAGAAATATAAAAAAAGTACACATATTTGTTTTGGGTGCTATTGAGGTCACTATAACATGCTATTATTTTATAATATGCACTAAAATTTTATATGTTAAGTATAATAAAAATAATAATAATAATTAAAAAAAAAACTAACACAATCATACCTGTAGTTCAGGGGTGTCCAAACTCGGTCCTGGAGGGCCAGTGTCCAGGAGAGTTAAGCTCCAACCCTAATCAAACACACCTGAACCAGCTAATCAAGCTCTATAGATGTACTAGAAACTTCCTGGCAGGTGTGTTGAAGCAAGTTAGAGCTAAGCTCAGCAGGACACCAGCCCTCCAGGACCGAGTTTGGACACCCCTGCTGTAGTTGTTGCGAGAACCACTGATAGTTCACATGTCATGGGGGAGGGGAAAATCGAATTCTTGCAAGAACATAGATATTTCCAATGTTTTTTTTTTTGTTTTTTTTTTGTGGAAGGGGAAAACATAATTCACATGGTGTACCGGGTAGGTGTAAATATATAAAAGCTTTCTAATCTATTTCTCTTTGTGCTCTGTGGGCTCTCTCTTTAAGCTCTCTCAATTGAAAATGACCTCTAAGCAAAGGTTTTCTGTCAGTTAGATTTTGTCACAGGATTTTGACATTGAAAGTGGCATAGAGGAGAATGTCATTCTCTGAGACAGGATAATCTTGAGGAGGACCCTGATCATGATGCATCCTCCTCAGTTGAGAATGAGACTCCTAGTGTTGACCCTCCTGTTGTCTCTCAACCACCAGCAGACACATTACCTTCCAAAAGCGCAAAATTATTATGGTCCCACACTTGAACGACAGGGTAGACTTAAGGCCGATTTATACTTCTGCGTCAAGCGCACGCGTATGCTACGGCGCAGCCTACGCGTGGACGCATAGCCCCTCGCCGTGGCCGTCAGCGTCGTTGACGAGCACCTCTCAAAAAATGTAATGCGTACGTAGCGCAAGCTCTGTGATTGGTCGGCTTGGTAGCTCTGACGAGAGTGGGCTGAGGTGAGAGCCGTGCGCCCGATGCAGAGAGTGTTTACAAGTGTGGAGTCCCGTGAAGGAGCTCCGGATGGAGACTGTTGTTTTGTGTTTACCTTATGATTAAAGTTGTTGCACGTCCGCTGATTCCCGCCTCAAAATGAGCGAATTTGAGCCACTTGTACATTAAGGAAGTGTTCAGAAAAAACAAAACACCAGTGAAGAAACTCGACACAGAGAAACATAAACACCTACTGCCAGCTAGCGTTTCGGAAGTGTATTGCAGAGAAACAGAAACAGCGCGCAAAAGTATAAATGCACGGCTACGCGCGTGGCTTGCGCCGTGGGTCACGCCGATCACTTGACGCAGAAGTATAAACCAGGCTTTAGTGCTGCTAATGTAATCAAAATGGTTCCAGGGCCCACCAGATATGCTGTCAGTCATGTTCAAGACATAAAATCAGCATTTCAGCTTTTCATTACACCATCAATTGAAAATGATATACTTGAATATATGTGTGTTTCAGAGTGTTGTTAAATGTAATGTAATGTGTATTTATATAGCGCATTTATTGTGTATGGCCATACACCCAAAGCGCTTCACAATCATGAGGGGAGTCTTTCCACACCACCACCAGTGTGCAGCATCCACTTGGATGATGTGATGGCAGCCACAGGACAATGACGCCAGTGCGCTCACCACACACCAGCTATTGGTGGAGTGAAGAGACAGCGATAGAGCCAATTCAGTAGATGGGGATGATTAGGAGGCCATGATGGGTAAGTGCCGATTGAGGGACTTTGGCCAGGACACCGGGGTTACACCCCTACTCTTTTACGAGAAGTGCCATGGGATTTTTAATGACCACAGAGAGTCAGGACCTCGGTTTAACGTTTCAGCCGAAAGACGGCGCCCACTGACAGTATAGTGTCCCCTTCGCTTTTACTGGGGCATTAGGACTCACGCAGACCACAGGTTGAGCGCCCCCTGCTGGCCTCTCTAACACCACTTCCAACAGCAACCTAGTTTTCCCATGTGGTCTCCCATCCAGGTACTAACCAGGCTCAGCCCTGCTTAGCTTCAGTGAGTAACCGGTCTTGGGCTGCAGGGTGATATGACTGTGGCATAAATAGTCAACAAAGACATCAATTACCTGACACTAAATTTTGGCAAATAAAAAATCATATTCTGGAGGTTTTAAATTGCTGTGGGGAAAAAGGAGTTGGAACATTTTAAGGTAACAGGAGGGTTAATGAAAAACACTTAATTTTGGCTTATTTCTGAAAACAATCCTTGTGTAAAAAAAGTTTCTTGGTTTGAGAATTTGTCGATATTTAGACTAGAAACAAGATAAAAACTCTTAAGTAAGAAAAGCACTTTTTGCATGGACAATCCCTGATCTCACTTTACTACAGTTCCCGTCTGTAGTTTTTCCATGATATACTATGAGCAGTGTGTTGATGGGTTTTGGCTGGTGTTTGACTTCATTAGTGTTTGTCAGTTTGACATGTGCTCAGAGACATGAGGCAGTGGGTGGAGGGACGCTCTAGGGGGAAGCGAGGCTTTTTTTCAACCTGTAACTCTGTGGCAAATGCAGCCCCAAGGGACACGACGGTGCAGGACTGAGAGCTTCATTACAGCGGGAAGCAAGAGTTTCCCCATTAGTGCAGAAATAAGTGTGGATGTAAAAAAAAGCTCAACTCAAACTGGCCCCAAACCAGATTTATCTGCCATTTATAGTCAGGAAAGTAAGTTATTTTGGATATCCACCTGACTGAAGAATATTCTCCAGCCAGTTACTGTGTGCTGCTATAAATGTCCTGATGCAGAGAGACAGTTATAGAGAGCTGTGATTTCTGTTATTCACAAAATGCTGACCACAGAATGCTCTTCTTAAAGAAATGAAACAAGTATTAAACTTGTCTTTTTATAAAAAATATTGTATATTTGTACATGATTTTTAGTTTGATACCATAGTTTAGTGTTTTTAAGTAAACCTCTGTTGTAAAGTACTAAAAAGAGAAAAAAAAAATTATGTATTATACACTCACCGGCCACTTTATTAGGTGCACCTTACTAGTACCAGGTTGGACCCCCTTTTGCCTTCAGAACTGCTTTAATCCTATGTGGCATAGATTCAACAAGGTACTGGAAATATTCCTCAGAGATTTTGCTCCATATCGACATGATAGCATCATGCACGCTGCACATCCATGAAGCAAATCTCTCGTTCCACCACATTCCAAAGGTGCTCTATTGGATTGAGGTCTGGTGACTGTGGAGGCCATTTGAGTACAGTGAACTCATTGTCATGTTCAAGAAACCAGAGATGATTCGCGCTTTATGAGATGACGCGTTATCCTGCTGGAAGTAGCCATCAGGAGATGGGTACACTGTGGTCATAAAGGGATGGACATGGTCAGCAACAATAATCAGGTAGGCTGTGGTGTTGACACGATGCTCAATTGGTACTAATGGGCCCAAAGTGTGCCATGAAAATATCCTATTTTCTCTTTTTCTGACCATTCTCTGTAATCCCTAGAGATGGTTGTGCGTGAAAATCCCAGTAGATCAGCAGTTTCTGAAATACTCAGATCAGCCCGTCTGGCACCAACAACCATGCCATGTTCAAAGTCACTTAAATCACCTTTCTTCCCCATTCTGATGCTCAGTTTGAACTGCAGCAGATTGTCTTGATCATGTCTACATGCCTAAATGCATTGAGTTGCTGCCATGTGATTGGCTGATTAGAAATTTGTGTTAATGAGCAGTTAGACAGGTGTACCTAATAAAGTGGCCGGTTGAGTGCATATTATATCCTATCATATATCTTAAACTAATACAATGCACTGTAAAAATGTTGTTTTCCCACACATTTCCTTCATGTTGTCTGAACAAAAATCAATTAAGTTAGCTTAATTGCATTTACCAAATTTAGGTAGATTGAACATAACACAATGAAGTTGTCACAAACAAATCTTAAGAATTTTAGTAGTTTGAACAAGCAGCAAAAGATTTTTTTATGAGTGTGTTTTGTGACCTATTTTGATGATCAATAATTGTTTTTTATAAAGTGTGTGTGTGTGTGTGTGTGTGTGTGTGTGTGTGTGTGTGTGTGTGTGTGTGTGTGTGTGTGTGTGTGTGTGTGTGTGTGTGTGTGTGTGTGTGCGTGCGTGTGCATGTGTGCGCGCGCGTTTAAATGTATTTAATTTGTTTATAAACTTAGGGTTTATAAAGTAAAACTTTTTTTAAACAAATTTATTAAAATAAAAACTGTTTAATAAACTGTTGTTAAAATGCATTTCTCATATTTCTTTAAAATAGTCATGCTTTTTTAATTGCATAAAAGAAATGTAACCATTAAAAATATAATGGTCAATAAAATAAAATAAAACAAATTGTAAAATTTGAGAAATATGAACAGAATTTGGGGCCCATAATATTTTGTCTGACTTTTAAAAATGTTAAATTATATATATGTTTTTCAATTATATACAATTATATAAATTTTGATTTAGAAGTTATAAATTAAAACTTAAACAAAATTGTTGTTCTTGAAATGCATTTTTCATATATATATTTTTTTATAATTAGTCATGCTTTTTAAATTGCTGTAAAGAAATGTAGCCATTAAAAATGAGATAAAAAATATAATGGTAAATAAAATAAAATTAAATAAATAAAATGCAATATAATACAATACAATACAATACAATGCAATACAATACAATACAATACAATACAATGCAATACAATACAATACAATGCAATACAATGCAATACAATACAATACAATGCAATGCAATACAATACAATACAATACAATGCAATACAATACAATACAATACAATGCAATGCAATGCAATGCAATGCAATGCAATGCAATGCAATAAAATAAAATAAAATAAAATGCAATACAATGCAATGCAATGCAATACAATACAATACAATACAATACAATGCAATGCAATGCA
The DNA here is from genome assembly GCA_903798195.1 of Danio kyathit. Taxonomy (NCBI): domain Eukaryota; kingdom Metazoa; phylum Chordata; class Actinopteri; order Cypriniformes; family Danionidae; genus Danio; species Danio kyathit. The sequence goes on from LR812535.1 coordinate 6,178,808, forward strand.
ATGCAATAAAATAAAATAAAATAAAATGCACTACAATACAATACAATGCAATGCAATGCAATAAAATAAAATGCAATAAAATAAAATAAAGTGCAATACAATAAAATGCAATGCAATGCAATGCAATAAAATAAAATAAAATAAAATAAAATAAAATAAAATAAAATAAAATAAAATAAAATGCAATAAAATGCAATGCAATGCAATAAAATAAAATGCAATACAATACAATGCAATGCAATGCAATGCAATAAAATAAAATGCAATAAAATAAAATAAAGTGCAATACAATAAAATGCAATGCAATGCAATGCAATAAAATAAAATAAAATAAAATAAAATAAAATAAAATAAAATAAAATAAAATAAAATAAAATAAAATGCAATAAAATGCAATGCAATGCAATAAAATAAAATGCAATAAAATGCAATAAAATAAAATAAAATAAAATAAAATAAAATAAAATAAAATAAAATAAAATAAAATAAAATAAAATGCAATACAATGCAATGCAATGCAATACAATACAATGCAATGCAATGCAATACAATACAATGCAATGCAATGCAATAAAATAAAATAAAATGCAATACAATACAATGCAATGCAATACAATAGGAAATTTGGTAAATAAGAACAGAATTTGGGACCCATAATATTTTGCCTGACTTTTAAAAATATTTAATTATATACATTTTAATTATATACAATTTTATACGTTAAATACATTTAGAGAAATTTGACTCAATTTTTGAAAATGTTAAAATAAAATATTCTTAATATTAAAGGAATAGCTCACCCAACACTGTCACCAACATTCTGTCATGATTTACCTATCCAACACTTGTCAAAAGTACTGTTAGTTTAGTTTTTTTGTTGAACACAAAAGAAGATTGTTTGAAAAATGTTGGAAACAATAGTAACAATAGTTGTTTTCCTATTATGTAAGTCAGTGGTTACAGGTTCTAACATTCTTCAAAATATCTTCAGCCATTCATTCATTCATTCATTCATGTTTCTTCAGCTTAGTCTCGATTTTAGAGGTCGCCACAGCCGAATAAACCGCCATTTATTCCAGCATATGTTTTACGCAGCGGATTCCCTTCCAGCTGCAATCCAGTATTAAAAAACACCCATACACACTTATTCACACACACACTCATACACTACGGACAATTTAGCTTACCCAATTCTCCTACACCACATGTCTTTGGACTGTGGGGGAAACTGGAGCACCCGGAGGAAACCCACGCCAACAGGGGGAGGACATGCAAACTCAACGCAGAACTGCCAACTGACCCAGCCGGGACTTGAACCAGTGACCTTCTTACTGTGAGGTGACCGTGCCAAACACTGAGGGTAAATAAAAAGACCAAATGTAAATGTTTAAGTGAACTATCTCTATAATATACAATTATTGATGTGTAGATTTTCGGAGTTCAGTGAGTTGAACTAGTTTATAAGCTCCTGCTATAGTTGTTTGTTACATGCATTAGATAGCTCATGAATAATCGAGGTCACTTAAAGGGGAGTTCAGTTTTCTCCTTAGCCGTCTTGGCAAAGCTGTTGGCGTTTATTTTTTTAGTCACGCGTCTGCAACTTGTATCTGCTTAAATTGGAAATCTACAAAAGTGTATGTTGTTATGTCTGGTTTTAATAGCCACATGTGTTCAACACCAAAGCAAGTACAGTGCCTGCGATTTACAGAAACACAAACTGACCAGACGTTATTTGTTTTTAATGAGATTTGCGACGTCCTCCTGCTTTTGTCACTGTATAAGAGCTTTACTGCACACTCTTTCATCTGCACAGATAAAGGGAACTGGCTAATAGCTAGTTTCTTGTGTTATTCATGACTAGTTTCTTGTGTGTTCAGCAGTTTTGCATTATTCGCTTCATTATTGGCTGATCTGGAGCCTGACAGATGACTGGTGAAAGGATCATTCGCACTTATAGACGACTCATATTTTTACACTTCTGAGTCACACGTTCTGCTTTTCCTTTAGAATTCATCTGGAAGAGCATGTGGGACCATTTTTAGACGTGAAAGTGTTTTTGTGGTCTGTCACGGTTCCTGTGGGTCCTTGAAATGTGTTAAATTCAGTTTTACCAACTTTGAAGGTGAAGTGCTGCGTGTGGTTACAAAAATAAAGCATGTTTTCAAACAATCTTTCACTCATAGGTTTACAATTATCCAAACATTTTAATATCCTTTATGGGGTTTTACCAAAGAGCTAACATGTGTGGTAAAACGTGTGGGCTTGAGAAAAACCACCTGTAGAAAACACACTCTTTCATCTCTGACACTTTTCCAGTTTTCTATAAAAATATGTAAGTACATAAATACATAAGTATAGTCTGCCTTAGGTATTGTGTATAGTAAGTATTTATTGCATACAGTATGTATGATTAGTTAGTAGTTAGATTACCACTCTGGTATTTTAGTTATGTAGAGGTTTAAAATAGCTCTTATGTTCAGTGCTGTGTTCATATTTATGATTATGTTTATTTATGTAGCACCGTGCTCCTGCAAGACACAACATTTCGTTCCACTGTATGTCCACACATGAGCGGCTTGGCTTGAGTTGACTTTAGTTAGCATGACTTGACTTGACTTTTACCTGACTTGACTTGACTTGACTTGACTTGACTTGACTTGACTTGACTTGACTTGGCTTGGCTTGACTTGAGTTAACTTAGCTTGGCTTAGCTTGGCTTGTGTTAGCTTGACTTGACTTGAGCAGTGGTGGAAAGAGTAATGAAAAATCATACTCAAGTAAAAGTACCATTACTTGCCTAAAAATGTAGTGTGAGTAGAGTAAAAGTATCTGTTGTAAATATTACTCAAAGTGCGAGTAAAAAGTAGACCTTTCAAAAGTACTCAAGAGTAGTGAGTATTATGCTGTTAAACGCTGATGCATTTACATGTAATTTGTGCATGTGTTAAAGGTAACATTCTGTAGTGCAGTTAGTTATTGCTCAGAAGGCACACAACGTCATAAGACGTTAATATTAGATTAGATTTAGATTGTGATGTAAGGTGACCAAAATTCAATAACTAGCCAAGATCTAAGGACAACGTTATTTTGATGTCCAATAATGATGTCAAATGACGTTAATATTTTGTTGATTTTTAGGTTGTTAGAAAGTTAGAAAATCCAACGTTGAGCCAACATCTTAAACCAACATCATGTTGAAGTCAAATACTGACATTTATTTGTCAGGTATGGCAACCAAAATTCAACGTCTAATGGACGTCATAGTGGTAATGTCCACGCAACATCATTAGACAATGACATTTGGTTGGTTTTAGGTTGGACATAGACGTTGAGTTCTGACGTCAACCCGATTTTCATTTCCAAACAAAATGCAACGTCTCCATGATGTTAGAGTACAACGTCAATCTGACGTCATGTTGACGTCTTGTGGCTGCTGGGTGTTTTAGGCCATTTCGGTCATCATACAGTAAACATTTGTCATCTTCTCATCAGTGACATGCATCTAAACAGTCTCTGGGTCAATGCGTGTAAAGATTTTGGACATCTTCTTGGAAATTTTTAATGCTTCCAAACAGTTTGCTGCAATTACAAAGCGCACATGTCTTGAGGTAGTTCATTATGATGCGATTTACCTTCTTTGATTGGACAGGAACCACAGGACTGATTTTTTTTTCCTAATACCCATAGACAAGAAAAAATAAAGTAGTGACTGCAGGTTGAAGGAAAGTAGTGGAGTAAAAGTACAGATACTGCACTAAAAATGTACTCAAGGGAAAGTAACAGTACACATTTTTAAAACTACTTAGTAAATTACAATTCCTGAGAAAAACTACTCAATTACAGTAATTTGAGTATTTGTAATTAGTTACTTTACACCACTGGACTTGAGTTAGCTTGACTTGACATGAGTTTATTTAGCTTGGCTTGACTTGTGTTAGCTTGACTTGACTTGAGTTAGCTTGACTTATCTTGACTTGAGTTATCTTGACTTGACATGAGTTTACTTAGCTTGGCTTGACTTGTGTTAGCTTGACTTGACTTGAGTTAGCTTGACTTATCTTGACTTGAGTTAGCTTGACTTGACATGAGTTTACTTAGCTTGGCTTGACTTGTGTTAGCTTAACTTGACTTGAGTTAGCTTGACTTATCTTGACTTGAGTTAGCTTGACTTGACATGAGTTTACTTAGCTTGGCTTGACTTGTGTTAGCTTGACTTGACTTAACTTATCCTGACTTGATTTGAGTTAGCTTGACTTGGCTTGACTTGACTTAGTTTGACTTTGCTTGACTTGACTAAGCTTGACTTGACTTGACTTGACTTGGCTTGGCTTGGCTTGACTTGGCTTGACTTGATTTGACATGACTCAGCTTGACTTGACTTGAATTAGCTTGCCTTGACATAATTTGACTTGTTTGACTTAGCTTGGCTTAACTTGTCTTGGCTTGACTTTACTTGAAAAAAAAAAAACACAAATTTGGCACAATTTAAATATATGTACAGTATATAGCTTGTTTCCATTAGAGAATAATTGTTTCCTGCAATATCATGTTTACACAGTTGGACTTTTTTTCTGAATTGCATCTTTATTTCCTACAATTCTGACTTTTGGCTCAAAATTAAGTTTTTATTAGGGGGTAAAGTTAAGTTCTATGTTAAGCTGCTTTGACACAATCTACACTGTAAAAGCGCTATAGAAATAAAGATGAATTGATTTGAATAGAGTCAGAGCTGCACTTTCTTTGCCCATAAAAAAACGAGGGAAAAATTATATAGATTTTTTAATTTGATCACATTTTAAACTGATGAAATTTTTGTGTGTAAAACAATGATTGTTTTTTGATAGCGTTTTAAAGTCTTGCCATTCTGAGGGCAGAAATGTCAAAATTGCAAGATATAAATTATAAAGTAAGCCTATATACTTGCAATTATGAGTGATATAGTCACAATTCTGAGGAAATACTATAACTTTCTTCTTTCCTTTTTCTCACAGTTGTGAGTTAATCTTTTGCAGTTCTGAGTTTTTATCTCTCATTTCTGACCTTATTTCTTAGAATTGTATATATAAAAGCAATGACAGCTGTGTTCAATATTTTATATATATATAAATACACAGTATATTATTGCTTTCATCATGAAAACGGCCTTAGGAAGATATTTCCTGATAATTTCCATCAATCTTGTTACTTTCAGCTACTATAGAAAACCACAGGCAGTGCAGAATTATTAGGCAAATGAGTATTTTGACCACATCATCCTCTTTATGCATGTTGTCTTACTCCAAGCTGTATAGGCTCGAAAGCCTACTACCAATTAAGCATATTAGGTGATGTGCATCTCTGTAATGAGAAGGGGTGTGGTCTAATGACATCAACACCCTATATCAGGTGTGCATAATTATTAGGCAACTTCCTTTCTTTGGCAAAATGGGTCAAAAAAAGGACTTGACAGGCTCCGAAAAGTCAAAAATAGTGAGATATCTTGCAGAGGGATGCAGCACTCTTAAAACTGCCAAGCTTCTGAAGCGTGATCATCGAACAATCAAGCGTTTCATTCAAAATAAGCGTGAAGCGTGTGGAAAAACCAAGGCGCAAAATAAACTGAGAACTGAACCATGAACTGAGACAAGTCAAGCGTGCAGCTGGCAAGACGCCACTTGCCACCAGTTTTGCCATATTTCAGAGCTGCAACATCACTGGAGTGCCCAAAAGCACAAGGTGTGCAATACTCAGAGACATGGCCAAGGTAAGAAAGGCTGAAAAACGACCACCACTGAACAAGACACATAAGCTGAAACGTCAAGACTGGGCCAAGAAATATCTCAAGACTGATTTTTCTAAGGTTTTATGGACTGATGAAATGAGAGGGAGTCTTGATGGGCCCGTGGCTGGATCGGTAAAGGGCAGAGAGCTCCAGTCCGACTCAGATGCCAGCAAGGTGGAGGTGGAGTACTGGTTTGGGCTGGTATCATCAAAGATGAGCTTGTGGGGCCTTTTCGGGTTGAGGATGGAGTCAAGCTCAACTCCCAGTCCTACTGCCAGTTTCTGGAAGACACCTTTAAGCAGTGGTACAGGAAGAAGTCTGTATCCTTCAAGAAAAACATGATTTTCATGCAGGACAATGCTCCATCACACACGTCCAAGTACTCCACAGCGTGGCTGGCAAGAAAGGGTCTAAAAGTAGAAAAACTAATGACATGGCGTCCTTGTTCACCTGACTGAACCCCATAGAGAACCTGTGGTCCATCATCAAATGTGAGATTTACAAGGAGGGAAAACAGTACACCTCTCTGAACAGTGTCTGGGAGGCTGTGGTTGCTGCTGCACGCAATGTTGATGATGAACAGATCAAAACACTGACAGAATCCATGGATGGCAGGCTTTTGAGTGTCCTTGCAAAGAAAGGTGGCTATATTGGTCACTGATTTGTTTTTGTTTTGTTTTTGAATGTCAGAAATGTATATTAGTGAATGTTGAGATGTTATATTGGTTTCACTGGTGGAAAATAAATAATTGAAATGGGTATATATTTGTTTTTTGTTAAGTTGCCTAATAATTCTGCACAGTAATAGTCACCTGCACACACAGATATTCTCCTAAAATAGCTCAAACTAAAAACAAACTAAAAACTACTTCCAAAAATATTCAGCTTTGATATTAATGAGTTTTTTGGGTTCATTGAGAACATGGTTGTTGTTCAATTACAAAATTAATCCTCAAAAATACAACTTGCCTAATAATTCAGCACTCCCTGTTATGTACTTTTTTTGCTGCTGTGTTTCTGATCTGGAAAGGCTCAACTATGAGTTGCTGCTCATAGATCTGAATAAATAGGCTTCTTTTCAATCCTCCAGCAGAAATAACAGCATGTGGGTTCAGAACGATGTAAGGGTGAGTAAATAATAATAGAGGTGTCATGTTTGGAGACTGAACTATTCCTTTAGCCAAGTGCTGATTTTAGCAAGGAGCCAATCCATTTTAAAGTCAAAAATGTTTGCCACATCATTTGAGCTCCTTCAGAAGATCTAGATAGTAAAAACAAGGGTTGGTTGTAGATACCCTAGAATGGAAATATGAATATACCAAAGCAGAGCTGAATCATAAGAGTTGGAATTCAACTCAATTCAATTCAAGTTTACTTGGATAGCGCTTTTTAGAATAATTATCATTCCGAAGCAGCTTCGCAAAAGGTGCACATCATTACATTACAGTCAAAATCAGAAAAGTTAAGGAGCTGTGTATAGAGTGGGCAGTATATAAAGATAGTTTTACAGTAAAGGTGAGGTCTATGTGTATAATACATGTTCAGTGAAGTGTATTGGTCCAAGTGCATGAAAATGACATACTGTAAACCACAAACACCATTGTTTCCTCGTTCTCATGTAAATCCTGTGAGTGTAAATTCTAAATCCCAGCCAATCGAAACAAAACACAGACTCTATCAACCCATATGGGATCATTTCCTAATGAGATTACATCAACGATAATTTGTCCCTTATTTTTAAGTACATCAAAGCTTGGATTATATTTACTATGGATTTAGGACTCTTATTTTGAAAACAGGCATTGTAGGAATGCAACCAGGCACGAGTACTGTATTTCATCTTATTACAGCTCACAAAATTTGGGAAAGATGACCTTATGGGGCACCACTCCTGCCACCGCCTGAGGAACCAACAATGACCCGCTCCACTGTCTCCAACACACAACAACTGGAACTCTTCACTTGTGGACTTACATTTGATATTACTGTCATAACCTTTATTCTGTTTAATATATTACCATAAATCTATTTTTTATTTTTATTAATCTATTTTTTTTTTGGTAATCTATTTTTATTAATCTTTTTTTATTTTCTTATTTTATTTTCTTTCCATCTGTGTTTTCTCTGTATTATATTTTATATTCATATATGTTTGCACTACTGCCCTTTTTGCACTGTCTCGTTTGTACGCAGCGATGCTGCACTGCTTTGGCAATACGAATGTACAGTTATTTGTCATGCCAATAAAGCACCTAAAAATGTAAAAAATGTGAAATGAGAGAGAGAGAGAGAGAGTGTGTGTTTTGAGTGTTTTGAGTGGTTGCTAGGTAGTTGCTAACATAAATTACCATGGTTCTAGCATAAATTAGCATGTCGCTACCATTGAGTATGAATTAGAATGTCACTAGCATGTTGCTAGTATAAACTAGCATGCCGTTAGCATGAATTTAGTATGAATTAGCATGTTTGCTAGTATGATTAGTATGTTTGTTAGTATGTTTCCATTATGGATTAGTATATTGTTAGTATGAATTTGCATGTTGCTAGTATGTTTATAGTATGAATTTGCATGTTGCTAGTATGATTAGTATGTTTCTGGTATGAATTGGTATATTGTTAGTATGAGTCGGTATGTTATTAGTATGTTCAATGTAAAGTCAATGGCAGTTTTTTTTTTTTTTTTTTTTTTTACAATGGAAGTCTATGGGACAGTTGCTAGGGTGGCGTAAGTGGTTGCTAGGGTGTGGCTAGTAAGTTAAAAGGTCATCGGTGATTGGCAGATTGGTAGTCTGAGTTAAATGAGCCCAACATTAAGTCTGACAGTCTGGTGGAAAGTTATGATTTTCTCAAGCCACCATAAATATGATATATTGAATAATATGATGTATTATCTGTATTTTAATTATAATATATATTTATAATATATACACTTTTTTTCCTACTACTACTATCTATTGTGTGTACTGTTTTTTTTTTATTATATATATTTACTTTTTCATGTAAACTTTATAACTGCTTTGGCAATGCGTTTGTAACATTTGTCTTGCCAATAAAGCAACAATTGAATTGAATTGAGAGAGAGAGAGAGAGAGAGAGAGAGAGAGAAAGAGAGAGAGAGAGAGAGAGAGAGAGAGAGAGAGAGAGAGAGAGAGAGAGAGAGAGAGAGAGAGAGAGAGAGAGCGCATATGTACTGGCAGCTCATTAATATTCATGACCAGGGCTTTACATTAACACCAGCCAACCCGCCAAAGGGGGGTAGATTTTGGTTGTGGTGGGTTAGACAGCCACTCCCACTAGCCACTTTGGCTGGCTGAAACTCATTTTTAAAGTGCCCGTGCTGGCTCGTCGTCACTACCGATTAGACTGTTAGTTTATGACCGTTTGTCTATATGCGTACAAATGTGATCTTAGAATCGAGAAGCAGCACGAATGACAAAACCAGCTTTTTGAGCAAGCAAAAGAAAGCAGGTGAATAACGAATGAGAGCATCACGCGCACGGTTAGACAGGCTTTCCTCTCTCACTGACGACTCGTCAGCGACGAGGGCTTTAGTGTTGCGCGCACAGATGATTTGATGCGCGCGAGTGTTTAAAAGCTCCTGTGCCGTTTCCTCACTCGAAGCAACTGTGCTTGGAAACCAAACTAGTGCGACGCTCATGCACCCACAGTCCTTCAAGGGCTCGAGATTCTTTGTAAGCAGCAGCAGTTGTTGTCGCTTTCGCTTTACCCATTCTTTGAACAGATTATTAATTGGCCTAACATTAACCGTGTGCGCGGCATCGTCCTTTTATTATCGCGCACGGAATGTTTTTTACCCGCTTTCTTTTGCTTGCCGTTATTTTTTGTTATTATAGTTTAATAATCATCCTTTACAATAACATTGCTATACATATGTTGTTTTTTGAATAGTTAACTGGTGATCTTGAGCCAGAACAGACCACTGTGCATTGTTTTAGATGCGTGAGAATATATATTTTTAAATGTCAGCTGTTTTGTTGAATAAAAAGTGTATGTATACAGCAGCATTTTGCTTGTTTTGACACATTATTTAAAATTTGTGGCAAGGAAATAATTAGTTTGGTGTGGCAAGAGAAAAACAAGGTAAATCCTTATTGTGTTGAGCCCTGGGGCCTGTTTCAGAAAGGAGGTTAAGTGAAAACTCAGAGTATTTTAACCCTGAAATGAGAGAAACTCTTGGTTTTCCGTTTTAAAATGGCAGGTTTGTCAAACTCGAGAAAGCAGGGTAAGTCAAGCCTGTTTCTGAAAGAGTGGTAACTTTAACTCAGAGTCAGTTACCATGGTACCTTACTCTGTGAACCTAACCTGGTCAGGAGCAGGTTTTAATCTCTAAACTCTGAGTTTCTGTTGGTCTGCTCCCCTTTTTTAAAGACGAAGCGGTATTTCTCACCTTAGACTTGTTTCCACACATCTATTTTAATGTGCATTTTGGATATGCGCTTAAAAAATCGGTTGATGGAAACACCAAGATGCTAATAACTTTTGAAAATAGGCATAATAAACATATGCGCATAACTGAGAAGGAGAAACGTTTTATTCGATAAGAAAAGATGAGCATAAACTACGATGGAAACACTTACTGAACAAATTCCAGTATACGCATTAAAAAATGTTTGTTATAAGAGATCATATGATGATGAAAATGTGTGTGAATGGACAAACCAACAGGCTGAGCACACTGTAAAACATCTGAAATGTGGTTTTGGTCATTCTAAAACTCCTTAACCGTTTCAGTATTATTATATTATTAATGACCTCCAGTGAGTCTGCAGCGTGTCAAGAGCGTCTGTTCTCCGTGTCTCATGCGCGTCTCAAACCCCACCACGCGTTCATTGTGTGTCGGCATTGTCTTCTGAGGCACAAGTCATTTATTAAATAAAAAAACAGGTTCACACAGCTTCTTCTACCGCAGTAAATTCTGTTTTTACTGTTGATATATAACGCCTGTTAATCAGGAAGTGACGATTTTGTTCTCTTTGACTGGTTGGATGGAAACGCTGCTTTACTCGCACGTCTTTTATGCGATATTCCAGTTTTGCACATAAATTTAATTCCCATTTTTGGATGGAAACATAGCTAATACATTTCAGTCACACAAAGAACAAACTCACGTACGAGAATAGCTTGTCCTTTTTTAATAATTAATTAGCTTAAATTCACTGTCCTACTAACTAGATTAATGGGATTATTACTCCTAAAAACAATTTATTTTTGTTCTGCTTACAATATAAATGTCATATCATCCTCTACCACTCGAACAATAAAAAAGGCAGACAAGTGCACTTAAATCTATTAAAACTGATCAACGTGTGTAAAAGTGGGAACCTTAAATTAAACATTTCCACTGAACATTAAGCTACGGTTATATGCATTCTTGTTTTGTCAAATTTGTTGTCGAAATGCACTAGCCTATTTTATGTAATTTAATGCAATTACATCTGAAATAACTTTAAAATTATGGCCAATAAACGTAACACATTACATGACTTTTTTATTATACTTAATTATTTAAATACTTTAAATGTAAACTTGCGCATTAACTTGAGCAGCTATGTTTTCCCACGCTAACTGTCTCTGTTTCACTGATGCAGTGGTGTTGCTGTTTTAAATATATGGTCATATTTGCTATAACTTTGCATGAGCACATCAAGTTCAGCTGGAGAACTCGTAATATTTGCGCTTCATTGATAATGCCTTTTTATAGGTGTGCGCGCTTAACTCTGAGTTGGTCTACTCAAAGTTGATTGACCCAACCTAGATCAGCTATTCTGAAACCGAAAACTCTGAGTTTTTAATCTCTCGGTAAATCAACTCAGAGTTTAAGTTTAAACTCCGAGTTGGTTGAACCTCCTTACTGAAACAGGCCCCTGAAAAGTCCTGTGAAAGAAAACTAATTGCAATGCGACACTTTTTTTATGAAAGCACAACCCATTTGCTCATGCTCATTGAGTAAGCTCATAAACAAAAAACAGTGAAATTAATTAGGAGGCAAGTGGAAAAAACACAAAATCTAAATCAAGTCATTTTAGCATGCCAAAGTCAAATTTATGCATATAAAATATATTTCCCAACAACAAAATTGTGGCTAGTGAAAATGGCTATCAATAAATCAAAAAAGTTAATGTCAAGCCCTGTTCATGACCCTTCCAAATATGGTCAAAACTGAGTTTTGCAACCAAGTTTTTCATTCTAAGGGCAATTCCCACGGTTATAAGTGAGCATATAAAACTCTTTCTGCAGAATTTACACACTATGTAGACACCAGAGAACAATTTAACATATTGAATCAATGCACTCTATGGCACTTTAAGTTGTTTGCAGCAGCCAGGGTGATGTACTGTATGTGTGCTCCTGACATTTAAACTCTACAGCCCGCGGCAAACGTTCACTCACACACATGCGACTTTAAAGCACTTTTGAGTCCAGCAGGTCAAACACGCAGACGGTGAGCATTTAGAGGCGCTGACTCAAAAGTTCAGAGCCACGACTGGCATCGTCTCTCGTCTCAAAAGGCCAGCTGCATGTGAGAAGGAACATGATATTTTGATTATTGTGAAGGGCTTGAGTGATCTGGAAAGGTCGGACGAGATGTCAAGTGTTGCAGGTATTCTTGCGCCGGCGGATAATGAACTCTTGAGGGTTTGGTGCCGCATAACGTCATCTCAGACTGGGCGCTTATTGATTTTGATGTTGCTATGGGCTGCGGGGCTCTTATTGATTTTGATGTCACTATGGACATTGTGGCCCAGGGATCATATGTTTATTGCGGCTGTGTTTGTGTAAGAACCAGCAAAGGCTCAAATACAAAGCACTTCTGTCTTCATTGTCTTGTTGTTTGACTTCCGTCTCGATCGATAAAGTCATGGAAACGGTCAACAGTAATAAAGCATCCAAAACGATGGTGTAGCATAGTAAAATAGCCTGGTAATTGCAGTGTAAGATAGTAACGCAGAGTGGTTGAAGATATGGGCAGGTAATGGAAAGATTGTTACGACCCTGGTCTAGGTCAAGGAGGTAACATAAATAATGCACTTGACAAACAAAATTCACATTAAGGAACCGCAGAGTCGGTTCCGTTTATTTGGTTTTTTTTTTCTTTTTTTTTTACCCAAAAATGTGAAGCCTATTACCTCGGGGAGGACCCACCAAAAAAACTAAACAAAAAGCATACTCTACCTAAACACCCACAATAAAACTACCTACACCCTACAAAGAAAATAACAGAAATAAAAAAACAATACTAAGCCTAACTTCCTACCTACAGGGAGTGCAGAATTATTAGGCAAGTTGTATTTTTGAGGATTAATTTTATTATTGAACAACAACCATGTTCTCAATGAACCCAAAAAAACTCATTAATATCAAAGCTGAATATTTTTGGAAGTAGTTTTTAGTTTGTTTTTAGTTTGAGCTATTTTAGGAGGATATCTGTGTGTGCAGGTGACTATTACTGTGCAGAATTATTAGGCAACTTAACAAAAAACAAATATATACCCATTTCAATGATTTATTTTCACCAGTGAAACCAATATAACATCTCAACATTCACAAATATACATTTCTGACATTCAAAAACAAAACAAAAACAAATCAGTGACCAATATAGCCACCTTTCTTTGCAAGGACACTCAAAAGCCTGCCATCCATGGATTCTGTCAGTGTTTTGATCTGTTCACCATCAACATTGCGTGCAGCAGCAACCACAGCCTCCCAGACACTGTTCAGAGAGGTGTACTGTTTTCCCTCCTTGTAAATCTCACATTTGATGATGGACCACAGGTTCTCTATGGGGTTCAGTCAGGTGAACAAGGAGGCCATGTCATTAGTTTTTCTTCTTTTAGACCCTTTCTTGCCAGCCACGCTGTGGAGTACTTGGACGCGTGTGATGGAGCATTGTCCTGCATGAAAATCATGTTTTTCTTGAAGGATGCAGACTTCTTCCTGTACCACTGCTTGAAGGTGTCTTCCAGAAACTGGCGGTAGGACTGGGAGTTGAGCTTGACTCCATCCTCAACCCGAAAAGGACCCACAAGCTCATCTTTGATGATACCAGCCCAAACCAGTACTCCACCTCCACCTTGCTGGCGTCTGAGTCGGACTGGAGCTCTCTGCCCTTTACCAATCCAGCCACAGGCCCATCAAGACTCACTCTCATTTCATCAGTCCATAAAACCTTAGAAAAATCAGTCTTGAGATATTTCTTGGCCCAGTCTTGACGTTTCAGCTTGTGTGTCTTGTTCAGTGGTGGTTGTTTTTCAGCCTTTCTTACCTTGGCCATGTCTCTGAGTATTGCACACCTTGTGCTTTTGGGCACTCCAGTGATGTTGCAGCTCTGAATTATGGCAAAACTGGTGGCAAGTGGCATCTTCGCTTGACTTTTCTCAGTTCATGGGCAGTTATTTTGCACCTTGGTTTTTGGTTTGGTTTTTCCAGATGCTTCTTGCGACCCTGTTGACTATTTTGAATGAAACGCTTGATTGTTCGATGATCACGCTTCAGAAGCTTGGCAATTTTAAGAGTGCTGCATCCCTCTGCAAGATATCTCACTATTTTTGACTTTTCGGAGCCTGCCAAGTCCTTCTTTTGACCCATTTTGCCAAAGGAAAGGAAGTTGCCTAATAATTATGCACTCCTGATATAGGGTGTTGATGTCATTTGACCACACCCCTTTTCATTACAGAGATGCACATCACCTAATATGCTTAATTGGTAGTAGTCTTTCGCGCCTATACAGCTTGGAGTAAGACAACATGCATAAAGAGGATGATGTGGTCAAAATACTCATTTGCCTAATAATTCTGCTCTCCCTGTATTTATAAGAACAAGAGAAAATATGTACAATGAAGAAAAAGTGTGTAATTCAACCCCTACTGCTTTAAAGCGTGTATATACAATATTTTTACAGTGATGACCAACAAAGCCAAAAACAAAAACTTACGCGGGGGGGAATCCGGAGGGATCACAATACCACGAAAGCCAAAGTTACACACAACACAGGAACACACTGCCAACAACTATCACAAACAGTGATATTTTCTTAACAACGAATCAATTTTTCAACAACACCAACAACTCCCCCTCTCTCCCCGACCGTTCCAGTTTTAGAGAGCACGGGGGAAACAGACAAACACACCCACACAGACTTGCGAACGCAACAAGATTGAGATTAATAAAATAATATATGTTATTTATGCATTAAATTGATTCAAATTCTAATTAAAAGAGATGTCTGTAACTTTTCTATTCCGAATTATGTTTTATTACAATAATTAAAAACCAGTTTCATAAACAGGGGCAGCACGGTGGCGCAGTGGGTAGCACAATCGCCTCACAGCAAGAAGGTCGCTGGTTCGAGGCCTGGCTGGGTCAGTTGGCGTTTCTGTGTGAAGTTTGCATGTTCTCCCCGTGTTGTTGTGGGACCCTCACAAGTCCAAAGACATGTGATATAGGTGAATTGGGTAAGCTAAAGTTGACCTTAGTGTATGTGTGTGAATGAGTGTGTATGGATGTTTTGCAGTGATGGGTTGCAGCTGTGTAAAACATATGCTGGATAAGTTGGCGGTTCATTCCGCTGTGGCGACCCCAGATTATTTTTATTTATTTATTTATTTATTTGACATGGACGTCACAATTACACTGGACAACCAAATGTATTTGTTTAAGTGTTTTAGCAGACTTGCTAATTCTCAACATCTGTCCACAGGAGGCTTGACAAAATCGACAAAATGAAAATATAATGAGTACATATACACAACATTATAATTCTTTACATAAAATTACTGAAGGCAAAAGCAAAGGCGGCATGATCCAACAAACTAATAGTAGACTATTTGTGCAAACACTGCTGTTTTGTTTTTAACCACTTTTTAAGAACACTACTAAAAATATCTATATTACTGTCTTATTTTAGGCTAACAGTTAAATCATTCCACATTTTGGCTCCTTTTACAGAGAAAACAGATTGACCAAATGAGGTCTTACACTTTGGCACTAGACAGTCACCATTAGCAGTTGCTCGTGTGACTCTGTGAGAGGTTTGATGTCGACTGATTAGATCAGAAAACAGCATTGGAACATGATTATTTAAGGGACTTATTAATAATGATTAATAAAGGGACTTAGCCGAAAGGAAAATGAATGAATGAGTTTCATAAACAGGCGGCAGAGTGGCTCAGTGGTTAGCACTGTCGCCTCACAGGAAGAAGGTTGCTGGTTTGAGTCCTGAAGGTGCTCTATTGGATTGAGGTCTGGTGAGTGTGGAGGCCATTTGAGTACAGTGAACTCAATGACTACGTTTACATGGACACCAATAATTCGATTTTAATGCGATTAAGACAATACTCTGATTAAGAGTCGACCATGTAAACAGCGATTTTTGATTGATTTAATCAGATTAAGGTCATAATCGGACTAAAGAGAAATCGAATTAAGACATGTGGAGTATGCCGATCTTAGTCGCATTATTGAAGTGCAGTACAGACATGTAAACACCTTAATCGAACTATTTCCATCATGTAGGACTTTAGGCCGCTTTTTGCGACAGGGTAGTCCACACACACACACACACACACACACACACACCTAGACGCACACACCCAGACACACACGCACAGCTGATTGAAACTTTTTGCACCTACCAAGTCAGTGCAGACCACAGACACCTGCATCGTGAAATGCAGAGTTTTTTTTTCTTCCATTAAACTTCCATTAAAACAACTCTTCCAGCAGTTCATAGTTGCATCCAATATCTTGTTTGTCACGGTGGGCTTGCATAAAATCTTCGTGAATGAAAGTGAAAGTGGCAAACTGCAGTCGACAAATTAAAAATGAAACACCCGAAATTACATGAAACTCCGGAGGAAATGCGCATAGCGTGGTGACACAATGTTATTAATCGAATTATGTGCTGTAACATGTAAAACGGGATCATGAAAGGAACATTCGAAAAGCAACTCATGTAAACACTTTAATCTTATTATTCTCTTAATTAGATTAAAGCAAATAATTCGATTGCTGGTGTCCATGTAAACGTAGTCATTGTCATGTTCAAGAAACCAGTCTGAGATGATTCACGCTTTATGACATGGTGCGTTATCCTGCTGGAAGTAGCCATCAGAAGATGCGTACACTGTGGTCATAAAGGGATGGACATGGTCAGCAACAATACTCAGGTAGGCTGTGGCGTTGACACGATGCTCAATTGGTACTAATGGGCCCAAAGTGTGCCTGAAAATATCTCCTACACATTACACCACCACCACCAGCCTGAACCGCTGATACAAGGCAGGATGGATCCATGCTTTCATGCTGTTGACATCAAATTCTGACCCTACCATCTGAATGTCGCAGCAGAAATCGAGACTCATCAGACCAGGCAACTTTTCTTCAATCTTCTATTGACCAATTTTGGCGAGCCTGTGCCAATTGTAGCCTCAGTTTCCTGTTCTTAGCTGGAGTGGCACCCGGTGTGGTCTTCTGCTGCTGTAGCTCATCTGCCTCAAGGTTGGACGTGTTGTACATTCAGAGATGCTCTCCTACAGACCTCGGTTTTAACGAGTGGTTATTCGAGTTACTGTTGCCTTTTTATCATGGCCATTCTCCTCTGACCTCTGGCATCAGCAAGGCATTTGCGCCCACAGAACTGCAGCTCACTGGATATTTTTTCTTTTTCGGACCATTCTCTGTAAACCCTAGATACTCAGACCAGCGTTCAAGGTCACTTAAATCACCTTTCTTCCCCATTCTGATGCTCGGTTTGAACTGCAGCAGATCGTCTTGACCATGTCTACATGCCTAAATGCATTGCGTTGCTGCCAAGTGATTGGCTAATTAGAAATTTGCTTTTACAAGCAGTTGGACAGGTGTACCTAATAAAGTGGCCGGTGAGTGTAAGCGTCATACACCATTCAAATCTGTTGGGTGTGTACTTTTTTTGTATACACTCACAATAACAACAAAAGTGTGTGCTTTTGGAAAATGAGCAAAACAAACAGCGTACACATTCTTTCTTTTCTCTCGTTTTTAAAAACGCACCACTAAAATGAACTGAAACTCTACAAATACAAAACACACAGACATGAGACATAGAGTATATCTATAGAAAGCTTGAAGTGTCACTTTTAAATGCAGTAAATCATGTTAAGCACAAATATTGTTTGATAAAGTAATTAGCAGTGGTGTAAAATAACATATTACAAATACTTGAATGACTGTAATTGAGAAGTTTTTCTCTGAAATTGTAATTTACTAAGTAGTTTTAAAAATGTGGACTTTTACTTTTCCTTGAGTACGTTTTTAGTGCAGTATCTGTACTTTTACTCCACTACTTTCTTTCAACCTGGAGTCACTACTTTATTTCTTGTCTATGGGGAGTAGAAAAATCAGTCCTGTGATTTCCGTCCAATCAAATCGCACATAGAAGGTAAATCGCATCATAATGAACTACCTCAAGACATGAGCAATTTATAAATGCAGCAAACTGTTTGAAAATATTAAAAGTGTTCAAGAAGATGTCCAAAATCTTTACGCGCATTGACACAGAGACTGTTTAGATGCATGTCACTGATAAGATGACGAAGGTTTACTGTATGATGACTGAAATGGCGTCATGATGTCAGATTGACGTTGTACCCTAACGTCGTGGGGACATTGCATTTTTTTTTTGGAAATGAAAATTGGGTTGACGTCAGAACCCAACGTAAGGCCGACGTCAATGTCCAACGTCCAGCCTAAAATCAACTAAATATCAACGTCTAATGATGTTACAGCTTGACGTCGTGTGGACATTATCGTTATGACATCTATCAGATGTTGGATTTTGGTTGCCGTACCTGACAAATAAATGTCACTATTTGTCGTCATATATGACGTTGGTTTAAAATGTTGACTCGACGTTGAATTTTGGTCACTTTCTAAGACAACCTAAAATCAACCAAATATTAACGTAATTTGACGTTGTTATTGGACATCAAAATAACGTCCTTAGACGCTGGCTAGACATTGAATTTTGGTCACCTTACATCACAAGCTAAATTCATTCATTCATTTTCTTGTCGGCTTTGTCCCTTGCGGGGTCGCCACAGCGGAATGAACCGCCAACTCATCCAGCACGATTTTACGCAGCGGATGCCCTTCCAGCCGCAACCCATCTCTGGGAACTTCCACACACACATTCACACTCATACACTATGGACAATTTAGCTTACCCAATTCACCTGTACTGCATGTCTTTGGACTGTGGGGGAAACCGGAGCACCCGGAGGAAACCCACGCGAACCCAGGGAGAACATGCAAACTCCACACAGAAACGCCAACTGAACAAGCTAAATCTAACCTAATATTAACATTTTATGATGTTGTGTACCTGCTGGGCCAACGTAATCTCACGGTAATTTGTAACTTTTTGATTTAATGGCTAATTCGTATGAATTCATTGATCTAATTTGTACAATTTTGTACGATTTGCTCATCACCCCATGATGGTTGGGTTTAGGGGTGGGGTTGGGTGCCACGCCTCCTTTTTAAAATTGTATAGTTTTGTACGACTGAACTAGCAAACTAACGAATTCCTACGAATTAGCCACTAAACTGACAAAATGTAAAATACTTACATTTTCTCGTGAGATCAGGCTGGCTGGGCAATAACAACTAAATGTACTACAGAATATTACGTTTACACACATCAACAAATCAGATGTAAGTGGATCAGCTTTTTACAGCGTAATACTCGCTACTCTTGAGTACTTTTGATAGGGCTACTTTTTACTCATACTTTTGAGTATTATTTACAACAGATACTTTTACTCACATTACATTTTTAGGCAAGTAATGGTACTTTTACTTAAGTATGATTTCTCAGTATTCTTTCCACCCCTGGTAATTAGTATGAAATCAACACTATGTCAAGTTTCTCAGTCTGATCTAATTTTTTTTAATGCGACCACGCCCACAAACTATTTCGTTATTACAGTCGTCTATGTGAGACGCGCGCGACATGTAAACTGGCAGACGAGTCAGAAAAAACAGTGGAATATTCTTTTAACTTGACACAACACCGTAAAAATGCAATGCAAGACAGTCATTCAATTCAATTCATCTTTATTTGTATAGCGCTTATACAATGTAGTGTGTCAAAGCAGCTTCACATAGAAGATTATAGTGAATTGAAACAGTGTCAGTTCAGTTTTAAGAGTTTAAGTTCAGTTCAGTTTAGTTTAGTTCAGTTTAGTGTGGTTTAATAATCACTACTGAGAGTCCACTGAACACTGAAGAGCAAATCCATCGATACGCAGCTCTACAGATCCCGAACCATGCAAGCCAGTGGCGACAGCGGTGAGGAAAAAATTGGCGAAAGTGAAGATTTAAAAAACCTCGGGAGAAACCAGGCTCAGTTGGGCACGACCATTTCTCCTATGGCCAAACGTCTTGTGCAGAGCTGCAGTCTAGACGCAGGAAGCTGGACCTCAGCAAAGACTCGTCTGTCCCAGGGGCATCACAGGAATCAGTCTCATGCTCTCACTTCACCATGGCACCACAGCAGCTGCTCAGGATACGGCCTGGTCCAGGATTATTAAAACCTTGCGATCATCTCGTCGCTGGTCTTGAATTGCATCAGTGGGGCAGTCTGAGGGCTTCGGGATGAGTACCCCCAGGTGGAAATAGAGAATAAAGAGAATAATTTGCGTAGCTGCTGTTCATAGTGTATATAAACAAGAAGCAAAAACCTGTGTGGGGCACATCATGCGTCATACCGCTATGTACTGCACTGAGTGTATGCTTTGCTAAAAAGATAGGTCTTTAATCTAGTTTTGAACTGCGAGAGTGTGTCTGAGCCTCGGACATTATCAGAAAGGCTATTCCAGAGTTTTGGGGCCATAAATGAGAAGGCTTGACCTCCTTTACTTGACTTTGCTATTCTTGGTACTACCAGAAGCCCTGAGTTTTGAGTTTTGAGTCATGATTGCTCAAACTCGTCCATCAAGCTCATTTTTACATAGACAATCAATGGAAAAGGTGTACATTGCAATGGAGAAACGTGCTCTGTGTGAACGCCCCCTAAAAAAGGTATGTTTATAGTGTGAGTGGTCCAGTATTTCTCATTAAACAACAAGAAATGTTAAGATCTGCTGTGGAGAAGCTGATTTGAGTCAGAGTTTGGTCTCTCAGTTGACAGTCAGCGATCTGCCTAATGTTCCCACTGCAGTTCTTCATCTCTTGTCTGTCTTATCGGCAGGGAACAGTATTGTCACCGCCGCCATCTGTGAACGACAACACCTTCTCCCGCTGGCACGCTTATTGTGTTTGACAGGCCAGAACACGCTGCGGAACACGCTCGCGCTCCGCTGTATTGTGGTCGTTGTTTAACATGTAAATATAGCGGCCGTGGAGAAGCGCCGCCTGTGGCCGTGAAACGCATCTGGGAGATGAAGGTCTTTGTTGTTTTGGCCACAGTTTCTGGAAGTGTGAAACTTTAAGTGTAAAAGGAGCTGCTGTTTGTGTGGATATTCCTTCAAGAGCACCGTTTAGCAGTTGTGCCACATCACTGAAGACGGCAGACTGACACTTCAGAGCCCAGCAGGAGACCACAGACGAGAATCAACACACATGTGCATGATAGGAGGTGCTCTATATCATCATTACACATGTGCTGTCAGCCGGAGAATAGAATGACAAACACAGACTTTTACTACTTTAGAAAGTTAGTTAGTGAAGACACCTTTTTCTTTGTACATTGATGCTGGGTTCCACATAATTACTTCATGTTGTCCCGATTAAAGATGCAGTAGGGGATTGTCAAGTGATTGAAAGTCTCTTCAAATTCCAATAGTACTGATTAAAGTAAATAATCTAAGTGTATTTATATGTATTTTTTAGTGGTGAGCTGTTATTGGACTCTTATCGGGCAATTAAAAAAAATATCGCCGTTAATCTATTCTCAAAGTTGGGTTGGGAGCTGGGTCTATTCTACGCAAGCTATGATGACTTTCACCTTGATATTTTAGTGTGGATGTATAAATCCTGTACTGCACTGTAGGTGGCGAAAACGAGTATTCGAACCTGTGTGTATTCCTACTGTGAAATGACCACATCAAACTTGACGTGCTAACATAGATGCAGTTTACTAGAGTGAATCTGATTAATGTTAGCTCCACATCTAACTATCAGGCACCTGTAGAGTTTATGTGTTAGAGTAAAACAAATACAAATAAAATAGAGCGGGTGCTTTTTAAAATGAATGACGGTGAATGAAAGTCAAACCAGTGAGCCGTCTGACAAAAAAAGTGCCCTTCTGAATCAAATCAGCAGGATGCCCTTCTGGACTTTTCACTTACTTTGAAGACACTAGTGACTACGCTTACATGGACATCAGTAATCTAGTTATTTGCCTTAATAGACAATAATATAATTTAGGCGTTTACGTGAAGTGCTTTCATGTAAGAGTTTCCTGTAATTTTGGGTGACTTTAACTGCAGTTCGGCAGTTTCAGATTCACTCATGAACGTTTCATTCATTCCCCCGTGACAAACTGGAGTATTAGACGCAAATAATTAGTAAGGACTGGTGAGAGTGTTGTGGAATTTAATAACACATGACGAATGGAAAGAAAAAACTTCCGCATTTCACGGTATGTGTGTGTGCGGTCCTTTACTGACAGCCGTGTGTGTGGATCTTGTCGTAAAATATGGCGAGAAGTCCTACATGACGGTAATAGTTTGATTGCGGTGTTTACTTCAATAATGCCACTAATGTCTGCATACTCCACGTCTCAATTCCATTTCTGTTTAGTTCAGTTATGACTTTAGTCAGATTAAGGTCATCAAAAATCACTGTTTGAGGCTTCTGTAGGCCTACAGTTCAACATTCATGTTGACCTGAATAAACAGTAAACACAAGTACATCTTATTGAACATCATTTATTTTCATCACCAATTATCATAGTAGAACAGTTTCTCAAGCAGTTTGTGATGCATTTTGGAAACAGGAGATGAGCCCCTGGTCTAATGCGCCACCTCGCTTGGAAAAACCCGTTCTCAAAGACTTACTTTTAGTCATTATTTGGGTAGCACACATATTCTGAATGCTAAATTAGCCATTTAGATTAATCTAGATTAACTCCAAGATTACAGTGAGATGAATCTAGATTTAAAAAATGTATCTATGCCCACCTAAAGTATTTTTATATTCTGGGTAAAGCCGCGGTCACACTGGACTTTTCCCTCCATAGACTTCCATTCATACGCACGCGAATGCGTCAGACCGGAAACGTAGGGTCATGCGTCAGATTTCGCAGGTTGCTGCGGTGCAAAGTTCAAACTTGTTGAACTCTAACCTGCGAAATCGCAACACTTGACTGCGTGAGACCAATCCAGGATCAAAACATGACCTCACTGAACAGAAATTCAAAACATGGAGCAATCGCTCGCTTTTTTTAATGTCTAATCATCTTGTTTAATCCCGCCTTTTACTTTTAAGGGACCTTTTACTTCATCGATAATGTAGGTTTTTATTCAGTTTAACAGCAAAACATCAGTAAACAGCGCTATTCCGCCTAGCCTGCTTTACTGAGCTGAAGTTGGTTTTGTATTCATATTACAAGTAATGAGTCAATCGTGAGCTTCAGCTTTGTGTGTGTGTGTGTGTGTGTGTGTGTGTCAGTGTCTGAATGATTGTCAGCTGTGGCAGGAGTGATGAGTGCAAAGACTTCTGGGAATTGTAGTTCATATTATATGTGTAGTGACACTACAGTACTTATTTAAAATGAGCTGAAACAACACACTTTTTTTGGGGACAACTTAGTTGTTTTAAATAGATAATGTAAACACTGAATGTGTTTATTGACATACTGATAATAATACATTTGTAAATAAGATATTTTAAGACCCTATTTACACTAATACGCTTTAGTTTTAAAACTGCGTTTTAGAATGAAAGCGATCCACGTCCACACTGGCATTTCATCTAGCGTTTCTGAAAAAATCTCCGTCCACTGAAAACATGCATCACGTGACCACACACACACTCTGGCAGCAGCACATGTCGGACAGATCATCAAGGATCTTCCACTGGATTTCATCTCATTATAGTTGTTAAATGTGATATTTAATTCATCTTGTCTCTATCTAATGGTCTTTTGAATCTTACTTGTTCTCTGGTAACGTGTTTTGGCTGAGCCAGAGATAATTTAATATATTAATTTATGTAACCACCTACACTCATTCTGCACATTTGACTGATTGCTTGCCTTTATTTCCCATACTGTATAAACTTATTTTACGTTATACTTTTATAATGGCCATTATTGATTATCAGATCTGATAATCAGCGTGTAATTTTAGTATTTTTTGAAAAAAACGAAAGGAGGCAGTTATGTTGTAGGCATACCTGCCAACATTTGGTTTGTAAATTCCGGGAGACCCCCCGGGGGGTATTACATCATAGGCTAATTTGCATATTACTGACGTCATCGCGTTCTACCATTTCTGTTTGTTTAACAGCCTATGGTAAATAAATGGGGTATTTTATATTCGCACTACGCTTTATGTAAGCTTGTCAAATTAACCAAATTTATTGCTGTTTGAATACAGTATATCATTATAGATGAGTAGGGAATTTGCAGTAATCTCTCAGACGTAATATACTCAGACAAGTTCTGAAACTCTCACTTAAAACATCTCTGATTGTGCAACAAGAATAAACGGTCAAATTAAATTGTTAAAATAAAGAAGAAGCAGATCGAGTTGACTGTACAAGGGAAATACCTTCACACTGCCACCTGTTCTAAATAATTTGCCGTCGGTACGCAGAGAGGTGCTCTGCTCTCAGGCTGCAGGGGAGGGGCCGGCGGCATCACCCGCAGCTCGTTGAGAAGAGTAGGGACGGTACAGTAATGGACAAACGACAGACTATAAAAATCGCCAGTAACACACAGAAAAGTCGCTAGATTTGTCGCTAGTCACGTTTTTGAAAATTTGTCGCTAAGTTGGCAACATTGGCGCAAACTGAAGAGCGGGGAGCGGGAGGGGTGAGAGGTTTGGGGAGATGGGGGCGCGCGAACTGTAGCGCGCGACCGGAAGAGCACAAGCACCAAGTTTCAGCCTGGACAGTACCAAAATGTTGAGGAGCGGGGGGCGGGGGAATTTACCAGGAGACAGAACAATACGGGAGACGGGTCTGAAATACAGGAGACTCCCGGGAAAAACGGAAGTGTTGGCAGGTATGGTTGTAGCCTCCGTTTTGTTATAAATATGCATACAGTGAAGCTGACGGTCATATATATACAGTGCATCCAGAAAGTATTCAAAGCGCTTCACTTTTTCCACATTTTTTTATGTTACAGCCTTATTACTAAATGGATTAAATTCATTTATTTCCTCAAAACTCTACTCACAATACCCCATAATGACAATATGAAAAAAGAGTTTTTGAAATTGTTGCAAATTTATTAAAAATAAAAAAGCTGAAGAATCACATGTACATCAGTATTCACAGCCTTTGCCGTGAAGCTCTAAATTGAGCTCAGGTACATTCTGTTTCCACTGATCATTCTTGAGATGTTTCAGCAGCTTCATTGGAGTTCAACTGTGGTAAATTCAGTTGAGTGGACATGATTTGAAAAGGCATACACCTGTCTATATAAGATCCCAGGGTTGACAGTGCATGTCAAAGCACAAACCAAGCATGAAGACAAAGGAATTATCTGTAGACTTCCGAGAGAGGATGATCTCAAGGCATAAGGCTGAGGAAGGTTACAGAAACATTTCTGCTGCTCTGAAAGTTCCAATGAGCACAGTGACCTCCATCATCCATAAGTGGAAGATGTTTGAAACCAACAGGACTGGCCGGCCATCTAAGCTGAGTGATTGGGGGAGAAGGGCCTCAGTCAGGGAGGTGATCAATAACCCGATGGTCACTCTGAGCTCCAGAGTTCTTCTGTGGAGAGAGGAGAACCTTACAGAAGGACAACCATCTGTGCAGTAATCCACCAATCAGGCCTGTATAATAGAGTGGCCAGACGGAAGCCGCTCCCCGCCTGGAATTTGCCAAAAGCCATCTGAAGGACTCTCAGACCATAAGAATCTAAACTCTCTGGTCTGATGAGACTAAAATTGAACTCTTTGGAGTGAATGCCAGCCGTTACGTTTAGAGAAAACCAGGCACCGCTCATCACCAGGCTAATACCATCCCTACAGTGAGGCATGGGGGTGGCAGCTTCATGCTGTGGGGATGTTTTTCAGCAGCAGGAACTGGAAGACTAGTCAGGGAAAGATGAATGCAGCAATGTACAGAGACATCCTGAATGAAAACCTGCTTCAGAGTGCTCTTCACCTCAGACTGGGGCGATGGTTCATCTTCCAGCAGGACAATGACCTAAAGCACACCGCCAAAATATCAATGGAGTGGCTTCACAACAACAGAATGTCCTTGAGTGGCCCAGCCAGAGTCCAGACCTAAATCCTATTGAACATCTCTGGAGAGATCGGAAAATGGCTGTACATCGTCGCTTCCCATCCAACCTGATAGAGTTTGAGAGGTACTGCAAAGAGGAATGGGCAAAAATTCCCAAAGACAGGTGTGCCAAGCTTTTGGCATTATATTCAAAAGACTGTAAAAGAGGCTGTAATTGCTGCCAGAGGTGCATAAGCAAAGTATTGAGCAAAGGCTGTGAATACTGATGTACATGAGATTTTTCAGGGTTTTTTCACATTGTCATTATGGGGTATTGTGTGTAGAATTTTGAGGAAATAAATGTACTCTTCAGCCTTTTCAAAATGCTCTGTTTTGGGACTCAAAAACTCAGAGGTAGTGTGAACGGAAGCTGTAACCGTAGTAAAACATATGCGTTTTAAAACTAAAACATATTAGTGTAAACAGGCCCTAAAAGGTAAAATGTGACTCAGTTCTTTAAAGGCTTTTGTGAGATTTATCTAGGAACTGTGCTAATCTCTTCATATTTATCTTGTACTTACAGCCACTGCTTAGCATTGATAGAATTGATAGGTTTAGTGTTCAGTAATGCCCAGTGCACATGGGTCTATTTCTATTTTAGTTACTCGTTAACCTTCCCTCCTCTTTCTCAGTTTCTTTTTTTTTTTACATTATCCGTAATGTCTGTCCTTCCCATGAGGTCTCAATCCGAATCTGAAAGGCTTAAGATTTAATTAGCTCAATGTTCTGCCGTCTCTCTTCAGCGGCTGAGCTTGAAGTCACAGCTGCCGGCTTGACTGTGAATTCAATTCAATTATTTGCCACTCATCAATTATTTATGTGTTTTCTCCAGCTTGATTACTCAAATCAAAGAAGTTAACGGCGTCCGTGCCAACATAATGTGCTGGAACAGGCCTATTGATTTACATTTGGGCAGTTGACAGAATGACCTCAGCTGTCTCTGTTCTACTCCTATATTGTTGAAATTAATAAGCTGTTGACTGCCTTTCTAAATGAATGAATCATAATAAGCCTGCGAGAGATACTTGTTGTTTACATCTGTGCTGTAAAATGGGTCTTGTTTGTGAGATGATTTGAGGTGTTTCATTCTTTAAACAAGAGATTTAACAGAAGCAAAGTGAAATTAATTGACCTTATTTACTTTATTCTGTCTTAATGTGAATGATTCCATAGGGAAAAAAGTCATCCTTCATTAAAATATTATAGCTTCTTCATATGAAAGCCCATTTTGGCTTAAAAAATTCAATTAAATTCAATTCATGTTTTTTATATAGCGCTTAACTATGCAGATTGTGTCAAAGCAGCTTAACGTAGAAGTTCTAGTAAACTAAAACTGTGTCAGTCCAGATTTCAGAGTTGAAGTTCAGTTCAGTGTGGTTTAATTTTCACTGCTGAAAGTCCAAACACTGAAGAGCAAATCCATCGATGCGCAGCTCCACAAGTTCCAAACCAAGCAAACCAGTGGCAACAGTGGCGAGGAACAAACTTCAACAATTGACGAAAGTGAAGGAAAAAACCTCGAGAGAAATCAGGTTCTGTTGGGCATGACTTTTTCTGGCTGGCCCACAGGATCAATGCAGAGACTCGTCTGTCACTGGGGTCTTTCAGGAATCAGTCTCATGCTCTCCACTCCTCCATGACCGCCACATCATCTGATCAGGATATGGCCTGGTACAGGATTATGGTAAATACCAGTAAATATGTTCTGCCAATTTTCCATAAAGGGATCATGTGTGAACAGACCCATATGTCGGTAAAATACCGGTAAATATGTTCTGCCAATTTTCCGTAAAGAGATCATTTGTGAACAGGCCCTTATACTGGTAAAATACCGGTAAATATGTTCTGCCAAGTTTGCGTAAAGGGATCATGTTTGAACAGGCCCTTATACTGGTAAAATACCGGTAAATATGTTCTGCCAAGTTTGCGTAAAGGGATCATGTTTGAACAGGCCCTTATATCGGTAAAATACCTGTAAATATGTTATGCCAATTTTCCGTAAAGGGATCATTTGTGAACAGACCCTTATACCGATAAAATACAGGTAAATATTAGGGATGCACCGATACCGATACCAGTATCGGGTATCGGGTCGATACTTGGTTTAAATACTCGTACTCGTATCGGACATGAAAGGCCGATACCACACACCGATACCACTCAACAGTAATTCACTATGGATGTGATTGTTGTCCTACCTGACTTCAGTGTCTTAATGTATTAATTAGCCTAATGTATTATATATTAATAGCTTAGTCCTTATAAACAACCCATGTATAAAATACATTATTAACGAATCTAGGCTACTGAAGAATAAACTGAATATGAAATATGATCCTTGCATAATGATCGCAACTAAGCACTCAAACAAGCTAGCACTCATTTTATATATAAACTATAAATAAAAAAAATTAAATAAATTTGAAGAAATGGAACATTATGTAAAAAAATCTACTACAGGCTAAATAAAAGCGCCTGAGTTTAAACATCACTGCTGTAACCGCGCGTGTCAGTTTACAGCTTCTGTAAAGATCAGAAAGCCTAGTGCTGAACTTCACGAAACCAGTTTTATTTGCTGCAGATTTAAAATGCCTTTTATTTTTAAAATCTCTCAAGTTAATAATATAGACTATCAGGTAACATAATCTCCCTCAGAGATATTGGAGTTCAATAACGTGGTGCGCAGTAAGCCTATGACTATTGACGGCACCCTGAAGTTTACACACTGCATACACAGGCCTACAGCTCTGGTGTGTTATGAATTGCATGTTTTAAATGACAGCGAGGCATGCTACATTTAGATTTTATTGTAAAATATACATTATAACCCAGTACACAGTAAAATAATAGTTTTGAATGGCTTGCCTATTGGCAGCGCGAAACCGTTTTAAGCTTAAATAGGCTAAGCATATTTAATTAATATTAAAACAAATGTATACAAACTAGCCACCCTTTGATTTTTTTCGTTTCCGTATATTTATTATCAAACGAAAAATGCAATGAATTGTTGATTTTGGTTTTAATTTTTATTAGAATTAATATAATTATTAGGCTACACAACTTCATAACATTGGCTCTGATTGCGTCAGATATCCTACAGATAGACTTTTTAGCTCAAGGACATTTATGCCTATTATTTCAGTGCTGTATTTTGACAGATTTCGCAAAGGCTTCAGCTATTCTGTAAACTGGTAACAGCCTCCGTTTTGCGGCTTGACTTGTGTGGTGTCTCCGTATCAATGTCTGGATGACAGCGAGAGACAGATGAGATCAGACCTTTCGATGTGTGGCCGCACGACACAGTTACTTTACTGCAATTTTAAAATATTGGCTTATCTAAATTAACTTTTTATTCGATTAAAAGCCGAAATATTGCCTGACATAGGCTAAGCAACTTTCGGTTTTGGAAGAGAGAGGCTTCAGTGAAGACGCACACACACCTCCGCGCCTCCTCCCCACTCTTCACTGTCTAGATCGCATCAGATGTGGCCTGACTAACAGGTACTTTTGCCCGGTTGAAAATGCTTTCCCAGTCCGCCCCTGCACTCAGGATACACTCTTGCTTTTACGGCTGTACGCACTGTGCGTAGGCTATACCTTCTTTGCGAGGGCGGGAATTAATGCCGCTTTTTTATTTATTTATTTATGACATAATTTAAAATGATTATTAAACAGTATAAACTACTTTAAAGAGACAAATTATATACGAAATTCGTTTTAAAAATATATTTTGTGAAAGAAAAATATACAAATTATATTTTAGTTTGAACCCAACTGAGCCCAACTGTGGATGATTTTCGGTCAGTGGAAAGTAAGGATTTAATTAATGCTTCACTATTGTATCCCAATCTTCTGTCATATATTTACAAATTTTTTAATATGTCATAATTTTAAAGATTACTTCTTGCGTCTGATTTTTCCTTGGTGCTGATGTGCTTTTATTACATTTAGATTTCAACAAAATATTCAAACTAAAAAGGAAACTAATTATGTCGTAAGAAATGCCCTAAATAATGTAGCCTTTGACAGTAGCTAAGAATCAGTGTTTCTTGACATGATTGGGGAAGGAGGCTGCACTCTTGTAGGCCTATTCATTATTGATTTTTTTAACATTGAACGCATAATAAACAAGTGCAAAAAAAAAAAAAGCCGAACTTCGGAAAAAGTGCTCACTGCGGTTGCCGCGTTGGTTGCTTTGTTTTTCTGCAGTCGGCTTGTCAATGGCTCGGCATGGCTAACTCCCCTTTTATATAAAAAAATAAGATTTATTAATAAACATTGTGAGATGATGGTCGCGTGATTTTTAAAATGAGAGTATGCGTTTCGTATTTATGGCTATTAATCCTATCTACCCGCAACCCACCCATAAACATCAAGTACTTTTTGATTACCTGACCAGCGGATAAAAGGCAGGACTGCTGAATATGAAATAATCATGCATAACAGGGTTTTATGCATCCCCAATATGCAATGAGAGTGACTCCATAAGGTAACGTACACTGCACACACTTTGTGTAATGTGTGAAGTCGTGCACACATGTAAGGTCAAGGATAACTCATCCTTTAAATGTCCATGCTTAATCGTTAAGGTCTGGGTTGCAGGGTTATCAACAATGTGTATATTTTTCGCTTGAAACAGCCTCCTGTTAAAGATTTTTGTGTTCATCTATAGGCAAAAAACAACAACAACAACAAAAAAGAACAAATAAACTTAATTGAAACCAAATCTATGAAGTATCGGTATCGGTACTCGGTATCGGCGAGTACACAAATTAAAATACTCGTACTCGTATCGGTTTGTAAAAAATTGGTATCGGTGCATCCCTAGTAAATATGTTCTGCCAATTTTCCAAAAACAGATCATGTGTGAACAGGCCCTTATATCGGTAAAATACCGGTAAATATGTTCTGCAAATTTTCCAAAAAACAGATCATGTTTGAACAGGCCCTTATATCGGTAGAATACCTGTAAATATGTTCTGCCAATTTTCCGTAAAGGGATCATTTGTAAACAGGCCCTTATACTGGTAAAATACCGGTAAATATGTTCTGCCAATTTTCCGTAAAGGGATCATGTGTGAAAAGGCCGTTAAATCGGTAAAATACCGGTAAATATGTTCTGCCAATTTTCTGTAAAGGGATCATCTGTGAACAGGCCCTTATATCTGTAAAATACTGGTAAATATGTTCTGCCAATTTTCCGTAAAGGCATCATTTGTAAACAGGCCCTTATATTGGTAAAATACCGGTAAATATGTTCTGCCAAGTTTGCGTAAAGGGATCATGTTTGAACAGGCCCTTATATCGGTAAAATACCGGTAAATATGTTATGCCAATTTTCCGTAAAGGGATCATTTGTGAACAGGCCCTTATACCGATAAAATACCGGTAAATATGTTCTGCCAATTTTCCGTGAAGGGATCATGTGTGAACAGGCCCTTATATCGGTAAAATACCGGTAAATATGTTCTGCCAATTTTCCGTGAAAGGATCATTTGTGAAAAGGCCGTTATATCGGTAAAATACCGGTAAATATGTTCTGCCAATTTTCCGTGAAGGGATCATTTGTGAACAGGCCCTTATACCGATAAAATACCGGTAAATATGTTCTGCCAATTTTCCGTGAAAGGATCATTTGTGAAAAGGCCGTTATATCGGTAAAATACCGGTAAATATGTTCTGCCAATTTTCCAAAAACAGATCATGTGTGAACAGGCCCTTATATCGGTGAAATACCGGTAAATATGTTCTGCAAATTTTCCAAAAAACAGATCAAGTTTAAACAGGCCCTTATATCGGTAAAATACCTGTAAATATGTTCTACCAATTTTCCGTAAAGGGATCATTTGTGAACAGGCCCTTATATCTGTAAAATACCGGTAAATATGTTCTGCCAATTTTCCGTAAAGGGATCATTTGTGAACAGGCCCTCATATCTGTAAATTACCGGTAAATATGTTCTGCCAATTTTCCGAAAAGGGATCATGTGTGAACAGGCCCTTATACCGGTAAAATACCGGTAAATATGTTCTGCCAATTTTCCATAAAGGGATCATTTGTGAACAGGCCCTTATTCCGGTAAAATACCGGTAAATATGTTTTGCCAATTTTCCGGAAAGGGATCATGTGTGAACAGACCCTTATATCGGTAAAATACCGATAAATTTGTTCTGCCAATTTTCTGGAAAGGAATCATGTGTGAACAGGCCCTTATATCGGTAAAATATTGGTAAATACAGTATGTTCTGCCAATTTTCCAGAAAGGGATCATGTGTGAACAGGCCTTTATACTGGTAAAATACCGATAAATTTGTTCTGCCAATTTTCCGGAAAGGAATCATGTGTGAACAGGCCCTTATACTGGTAAAATACCTGTAAATTTGTTCTGCCAATTTTCTGGAAAGAGAAGTTGTTACATTACCGGTACATTCCCGGAATGCTGCGCTGTGTGAACGCAGAAGGAAAATTGCCGGAAAGAGTGCGTTCACGATTAGAATGCACTGACGTGGGACGTCTACTCCAGCCAATCAGAACATTCAGATGCATTTACATCTGCCCTATGTATGAAAATAAAAGCCTTTAAATACTTTTCCAGACACATTTAGCTGCTAGTTGTTAGTCAGATATTGTTTCTATGTTTCTTTTTAATGCCAACTGTGTAAAACATTATCGATAATATGCTTATGATGTACCACTGTTTGTTTACCCATACCAAGCTTTGGTTTCAGCTGGAGATGCACGTGCGCGTTAAGTGTTTTGAAGTGTTTTGAATTTGGAATATCTAGTTCAATCGTCATAAATACTGCAACTTAAATGATCAAATTTAACAAGATTTATTTACAACTGCATACGAGACATTTATAATAGCAACAATAATAATAGTATCAGTTAAACTATTTTATAAAATTACACTGAAACTAAACTCGATTGTTTTTGTTTGTAAGATTATTTTGGTCGCACTTTATAATAAGGTTTCATTAGTTAACAGATTTACTAACATAAACTAAGTATGAACAATACTTGAACTAATACTATTGTGTTATTAGAATCCAAATTCATGCTTGTTAATATTGGCTAATGCACTGCAAGTTGACCGGAGCTACTAATGACCAACTGATGAGCTAACGTGAACAACTACTGTAATAAATGTATTGTTTAATGTTTGATCATGTTAGTAAATGCATTCACTTTAACTAATTAACATTTACTAATGCAACCTTATTGTAAAGTGTTACCATTCATTTTTAGAGGCATCACGATTTGTTCATTTCTGGTTAAAAAAACTAACACAGGCTCATTCTGAAAACAAAGTCCTAAATACATTTCTGGAGGTCGTGAATTATGTAGCCAGAAGTACGTATGGCTGCATTTCGTCTTTAAAACGAACGCTAGGTGGCGGTATGACGCCGTTCCTTTTCGCACTTACCTCCGTATGGATGGCTTTTCCGCTGTTACCAGTTTGTCCAGTAGCTCACCGTGTACGTCAGAGGATTTTAGACGCAGAGCAGAGTTGACCGTGATGACGGGGTTCGAGTCCGATGAAGAACGGTTCCAGAAAGCAGTTAAAACAAAAACAAAAGCCAAAAAAAATAAAAGAAACAAGTAAATAACAGGGTGAGAATGTGGTAAATGCTGCCGCGAGGGATTTTCTTTATCTGGATTGCTTTTGAAAACACTATTGGTTGGGTTTAGGGAAGTCGGGTGGGTGAATGAATCGGTTGGTCAGTCAGTAAATCAGTCAGTCTACATTGGCCTCTGGTGGATTTACGTGACAGCAGGCATGAATGGAACTCGCGCGAGAAAATTGAGATCTGACAAGGCGTACACAGCGGTCTCTGGTGGATTCACGAAAACAAAAACTCTGGGACGTATTTGGCGCTCATCAGAAATATATATAGGGGTGTGTAATGAGAATGAGCCTGGGTTGATAACTCTACAGTATTAAGATTTTTGTGATTTTTACAGTCTTTTCCATACTCAAACACAGCAGCATTTTACACTCAAGCAAGTGAAGAAAAAAGCATAACAAGACCTCTATTCCTGACCTTATGATGCATTCCCTCATGGGCTAACAGTGAGTTGTTTTTGTTTCATTTTTCTCATTATACAGATAACAAATACGCCCCAGCTGTGACTCTGAATGGTTACATCTTCATCCTGGGAGGAGCGTATGCCAGAGCCACCACCATCTACGACCCCGAGAAGGGAAACATCAAAGCAGGACCCAACATGAACCACTCCAGACAGTTCTGCAGGTGAGGACAGCAAGTCAACCGCAAATACACACCTGTCCATGGAGAAATCACAATGGAGAGATCTCACTGCTGTGAGAGGCTAGACAAGTCAAGGGTGCCAAAGGCGTATTTGTGCATTCATGGTTCTCTGAATACAGGTTTACTGCAGATTATAAGCCCTATTTAGAGGTACATCACTTCTACTGATCTCATCTTTTTAACTGATTGATATATTATAAAAAGGAAAGGTTGAGGAAAGTTTAAAGCGACCGTTCACCCAAAATTGAAATTCTGTTATCATTTAACACTAAAGAAGATATTTTGAAAATGTAGGAATCCTGTTACCATTGACTTCCATTGTATTTTTTTCTACTATGGAAGACAATGGTTACAGGTTTCCAACATTCTTCAAAATATCTGATTTTGTGTTTAAATGAGGAAACAATGATTGAAATGTAATTTTTTTTCTGCATGAAGGCATTCAGGTGCACACACTACTACTTCTTTTTGTTGGGTTTGTTTTCCAGAAGCATTCTTAAATGAAGACACCTTTACTTTAGATGTAAAATGATCGTTATGACTATTATTTTCTCTAAAACTCAAATTTACACATAAAACATATATATATATATATATATATATATATATATATATATATATATATATATATATATATATATATATATATATATATATATATATATATATATATATATATATATATATATACAGTGAGGGAAATAAGTATCTAATCACACTGTGATTTTTCAAGATCTCCTACTTAGAAATCATGGAGGGGTCTAGAATTTTCAGTATAGGTGCAATTCCACTGTGAGAGACAGAATCTAAAAATAAAAATGCAGAAATCACATTGTATGACTTTTTAACTATTTATTTGTAAATTACTTGTAATTTTTTACTTTATTTGTAAAAAAAAAACTAAATAAGTTCTCATTTTATAAGAATATGTCAATAATTCAATTTTGACAAAAATGTCAGATAGAAGCTTATAATTCTAAGGTGACGATTTGCTAAAATCATTTGAGTATTTTTTTCCTCAATAATGTACACACAGCACCACATATTGACAGAAAAACACAGAATTGTTGACAGTTTTGCAGATTTATTAAAATAGAAAAACTGAAATATCACATGATCATAAGTATTCAGACCCTTTGCTCAGTATTTAGGAGCCCCCTTTTGATCTAATACAGCCAAGTTTTTCACACCTGGATTTGGGGATCCTCTGCCATTCCTCCTTGCAGATCCTATCCAGTTCTGTCAGGTTGGATGGTAAACTTTGGTGGACAGCCATTTTTAGGTCTCTCCAGAGATGCTCAATTGGGTTTAAGTCAGGGCTCTGGCTGGGCCATTTAAGAACAGTCACGGAGTTGTTGTAAAGCCACTCCTTTGTAATTTTAGCTGTGTGGTTAGGGTCATTGTCTTGCTGGAAGATAAACCTTCGGCCCAGTCTGAGGTCCTGAGCACTCTGGAGAAGGTTTTCATCCAGGATATCCCTGTACTTGGCTGCATTATTTTTCTGCCCTCATTGAAATATATATATATATATATATATATATATATATATATATATATATATATATATATATATATATATATATATATATATATATATATATATATATATATATATATATATATATATATATATATATATATATATATATATACAGTTGAAGTCAGAATTATTAGCCACCCTGTTTATTTTTTCCCCCAATTTCTGTTTAAAAGAGAGATTTTTTTTCTTTTCTAGAACACATTCCTAAGCATAATAGTTTTAATAACTCATTTCTAATAATTGGTTTATTTTATCTTTGTCATGATGACAGTAAATAATATTTGACTAGATATTTTTCAAGACACTTCTATACAGCTTAAAGTGACATTTGAAGTCTTAACTAGGTTAATTAGGTTAACTAGGCAGATTAGGGTAATTAGGCAAGTTATTGTATAACGATTGTTTGTTCTGTAGACTATCAGAAAAAAAAAATATCTTAGAGGGGCTAATAATTTTGTCCTTAAAATGGTGTTTAAAAAATTTAAAACTACTTTTATTCTAGCCAAAATAATACAAATAAGACTTTCTCCAGAAGAAGAAAATATTATCAATATTATCCTTGCTCTGTTAAACATAATTTGGGAAATATTTAAAAAAGAAAACAAATTCAAAAGGGGGCTAATAATTCTGACTTCAACTGTATGTATATACATATATATATATATATATATATATATATATATATATATATATATATATATATATATATATATATATATATATATATATACTCTCAGAAATAAAGGTACACGAGCTGTCACTGGGGTGGTTCCTTTTCAAAAGGTACACATTTGTACTTATTGGGTCCATATTTGTACCTCAAAAGAATATATTAGTACCTAAAAATTTTAAGAGTAATACTTTTGTACTTTTTAGGTACTAAAATGTACCCTTGAGGTATTAATATGGACCTTTAAAGTACAAACTTGTACCTTAATAAAAGGTACCACCCCAGTGACAGCTCACATACCTTTATTTCTGAGAGTGTATATATATATATATGAATATAAATTATGGAACTATTGAACTATGAAATTATTGAACTATGAAAGATATTTATTTGATAGAATATGGTAGATAGATATGATAGATGTTGTTGTTTTTTGCAGAGTTGCTTAACTTTAATTAAACAAAATGCAGAAATTAAGATTTGTCATTTTGCTTTTAAACTAATTTAATTTTTTTGTAACAAAAATGTAATACATTTGCATATTTATACTTGAAAACACCCTGGAGTCGTTCACAAGAAACATTTTCTTCAGATCAGATGTTGTGAGGGTTTTTTCCCTCCACATTTAGAGATTTTTTTTATGTTCTTTGATCAAAAAGTACTCTCAAATCTTGCTTTTACAGCCTGGTTTAATTGTATGATATATAGTACGCCGCAGGCTCCAATCTCCTGCTGTCCAAAATGCATTGTTTTTTGTATTTAGTTCTTTGACTGAATTTTTATTGTTATTGTCGTCATTCATTTAGCAGCATATTCATGCAAATTTGAAGCAGTTGCTTTCAAATAACACAAAATATGCCATTCCCGTCCCATAACTGCCATCATTATGTAATGTTAATGAGCAAAATGAGCATTAACAACCATCATCAAGTAAATGCAGATGGATCAAGCTGAGAAAACGTGCATTGTGGAAATGATGTGTTCCAGTTAGCACAAAAGCTGCCCTGTTTGCTCCTAAGACTTTATTCGGGGTCCCACAGGGTCGTGCTTTGGGCCCGATTTGCTTTCAGTGCTGATTGGCATTCGCAGCAGAGGCAGTAATTAACTCAGCGGCAGATGAAGCACAAATGAGCCACCGAACAATCGCTAGTGCATCACAAAACACACACAGCCACCTTTTTTTATGCTTCCGCTGTGTATTTGCGATACAAACATGTTTTCCAGAAACGACACATCCGTTGCAGTCACACTCGCACAGGTTTCTGCATTAACATTTTGAATCCTGTCAAGAGCTTGAAATGAATACGGCCCAAAGAGAAGATTAGGCGGTAGATGATTCGTCTCATCCATCTCTTAGACAGTTTTACAATGTAAAGCCTTTATGTAAGACAGCAAATGGGAGCGTAATCTTTAACATTACGCTTATGTATGTGGTTACACATCCCGAAATTTGTTCTCCAATAACTTGGGGCGGGAATCTGAGAGAAATGGTTCTGGTGCCAATTCATAACTCAAACACTGACAGATAATGTAGTGCTTTGTTCTGTCCACATCACAAACTGAAGCAAGGGGCAAGACTTTACTTTTAAAGGAGTCATGAGATATATCATTCATTCATTTTCCTTCGGCTTAGTCTCTATTTCAGAGGTTGCCACAGCCAAATGAACCGCCAACTCATTCATTCATTTATTTTCTTTTCGGATTAGTCCCTTTATTAATCTGGGGTCGCCACAGCGGAATGAACCACCAACTTATCCAGCATTTTGTTTTACGCAGCGGATGCCCTTCCAGCCACAACCCATCTCTGGGAAACATCCATGCACACTCATTCACACTCACACACTACAGACAATTTAGCCTACCCAATTCACCTGTACCGCATGTCTTTGGACTGTGGGGGAAACCGGAGCACCCGGAGGAAACCCACGCAAATGCAGGGAGAACATGCAAACTCCACACAGAAACGCCAACTGACCCAGCCGAGGCTCGAACCAGCGACCTTCTTGCTGTGAGGCGACAGCACTACCTACTGCGCCACTGCGTCGCCTGAACCGCCAACCGCCATGCCCTACCAGCTGCAACCCAGCACTGGGAAACACCCATACACACTCATTCACACACACACACACACACACACACACACACACACACACACACACACACACACACACACACACACACACACACACACACTATGGCCAATTTAGCTTGTTCAACTCACCTATAGTGCATGTGTTTGGACTGTGGGGATAGCCGGCCCTCCCTATAGGCAAACTAAGAGACTGCTTAGGGCCCCGCTGCCACTAGGAGGTCCCCACAACCCGCTGCTGTAGCAAGCCGTTTCCTTGCTGAAATATTTTTTATTTGCATTTTACAAATTACCTTCATTGACAGTGCTTTAGTGCTTAAATATTTATTCATTTTCAGTAAAAAGAAAATAAATCAATCAATCAATCCCAATTTTATTCAAGTTGAAATTGTTTTCGTGTAAATGTCATGTGATCAACAGGAAGCTCGCAGCATCTCATTTCTTACATGTTCTGTGTTCTCGCGGTTCAAGTTTGTTCTTCCAAGGTAACCTGCAAGACGGACTGGTCGCCACAAGAACACAAATCCGTGCACAGACACAGCCATGGCCTTTGCTTCATTGCCTGCCATGTTATATACCTGATTTATTTTGGAAATTGGACCGCGAAGATGAAAGGACACCTTCAGGCGTAGATAAACTCAGGGGAAAATGATATCATAAATCTATATGATATAATGTAATCATAATCTAGTAGCACATTTATAGGGAAGGGAATAATACTGTGTTTGAGTATTAACATTAACCCCGTATTTGTTGCTTTCCTTTTTCTTATGTTATTTATATGAATATTTTTCATATTTACTTTGCTTATTGATTTTATTATTTATGGATCAATTTTTGAATTAATGTTAATTGTTTTGTTGTTGTTGTTTTTTGAGTTTTTAATGAGCCCAGAATGTATATTTTATTACTAAGTAATGCGTTTTCACTTTTGGCTAATTATTGTTCAGTGTCGTTTCATCGCAGAGTTTTTGTTTTTGGAATTAATAATAAAAAAAAACTCAACCTAGAATCTTTAGCTGTAGAATCTTCAATATGTTTGCTAAATTAATAAAATATGTTTTAAACACACCAGAAGGACGCAAAGTAGGAATCACTGGTCCTTTTATTAAAGGGTCACGAAACACCAAAACACATGTTTTGATCTGTTGACAGTCATATATGTGTCCCACGCTGCTATAAACACTATTAGGACACATATATTGCACCAAAAAGTGAAAATTGGTTGTTTTTGCGTTATTTTGAGCAAATTCGTTCTTCCGGTTTGAAACGAATTTTTGAAGCTGCGTGACGGCCATGAGATACATAGATGTAAATCCAGCCTGGAGAGTGGCTGTCTGTCCTTTCGAGAACATCTATCTGTCTGTCTGTCTGTCTGTCTGTCTGTCTGTCTGTCTGTCTGTCTGTCTGTCTGTCTGTCTGTCTGTCTGTCTGTCTGTCTGTCTGTCTGTCTGTCTGTCTGTCTGTCTGTCTGTCTGTCTGTCATTCTATCCATCCATCCATCTATATAAATATCTACAACCCCAAATCAGACAAAGTTGGGACAGTATGGAAAATGCAAATAAGAAAAAAATCTAGTGATTTCTGAATTTACTTTGACTTGTATTTCACTGCAGACAATATGAACACA
Organism: Danio kyathit; assembly: GCA_903798195.1. Classification (NCBI taxonomy): domain Eukaryota; kingdom Metazoa; phylum Chordata; class Actinopteri; order Cypriniformes; family Danionidae; genus Danio; species Danio kyathit. Next base: position 6,219,234 of record LR812535.1, read on the forward strand.
AAATATTTAATGTTTTGTCTGGTCAACTTCATTTTATTTGTAAATGCACATCCTTTCCTGTCATTCAGACCTGCAACACATTCCAAAAAAAGTTGGGACAGGAGCAGTTTAGGGCTAGTAATCAGGTAAACTGGTTAAATAATGACCTCCGTGAAGTTGGCACCCCATAAAAACAAATAAACATCAAAACTATGCCATTCGTTTGTGCTACGTTTGTGCTGATTTGTGCCGCAAAAACAAGCGTTTGTGCTGGTTTGGGGTCTGAGATATTAAGCATTATTTTTTTGACCGTGTGACGTCACTTTCCACCCCATGTTGCTCAAATGACTTCAAATCAGCACAGGTCGTTTGTGCTCGATTTGTGCTGGTTTGTGCCGTTAAAACAAAGACTGTATCTGTTTTCCTTCTTTAGATATAAGCAAAATATTTCGGGAGCCGTGACGTCACTCTCCACCCCATTTTCTCTAAATCGCGCCAAACTGGTGTCATTCGTTTGTGCTGGTTTGTGCCGTTAAAACAAACACTTTATCTATTTTCATTGTTTAGATATAATTAAAATATTTTGGGAGTCGTGACGTCACTCTCCACCCCAGGTTGTCTAAATCACACCAAACTGATGTCATTCGTTTGTGCTGGATTTGTGCTGGTTTGTGCCGTTAAAATAAACACTGTATCTTTGTTTATTGTTTAGATATTGCCTAATAAAAACACTTCGGGAGCCGCGACTTCACTTTCCGCCCCCTTATTTCCTCTGAATCGCACAAAACAGGTGTCATATTCGTTTGTGCTGTTTAGATATAGGCCTAACCAAAATATTTGGTTAGATTTCTGCTGGTTTGTGAAGTGGAAATGAACATAAGATATTTATATTCGTGCACGAATATGTTATTTTTGTTTGCTCACAATTTGTACTCGTTTGTGCTGCAAAAAAATATTTTTTGTAGGCCTAAAAATAATATTAGATCATTCAGAGGTCTCTCGACCCCAGTTGCTCCTTATTTACTAAAATAGTCTCGTTGGTGCGCGTTTCATTTGTGCTGGATTTACCTATGAAAGTTTCGTTAGTGCTGCTTCTATTATTATTATATTGAATATTGAATTAAAGATAATGCATCACCCCAGATGTAAGATTTTCTAAAGTATTTTAATTTGTTTGTGCTGATAGAATTTTCGTTTGAGATGTTTTATTCTTTAGATATTAAAATAGCCTAGACCAATATAGGTTATTCTGAGATCTTTTTTTTTTTTTTTATCAGAAAAAGCATGAAGCCCGACCATCATTTTGACAGATTTAATTTCTAAAGTGTAAGGGCTTGGCCAATATAAAGATAATTTGCTACAACCCTGCTTTACTTTCAATTTTATGGTCATGCATGCTAATTTACATATTTATTATATTTACATTATTTATATATATTGTGGTAGGTAGGCCTACCACTTTTGATTAAATCAATTGAGTAAAGCAGCTTTAGTGGACTTATTTAATCAATATTTATTTTATGGGAAAAAGCGATTATATAACACATACACATTTTCTACAGATAAGTTGATTGATTACAATTATTATTAATAATAATCATATAAAATATTTGCATTCACTTAATTGTTAAACACTGTGCGTTTTAGCACAGTAGGATGCTATTTTGACCATTTTGATTTAGTTTAATAGAAGACAAACATGTAATATTTTGTTATTTTATAGTTATCTTTAGTTATCTTATCTATTAAACGAATGGCATAGTTTTGATGTTTATTTGTTTTTATGGGGTGCCAACTTCACGGAGGATAAATAATGATGTGATTTGAAACAAGTGATGTCAACATGTCATTTTAATTATTATTTGGTATAAAAGCAGCATCCAAGAAAGGTCTAGTCCTTTAGGAGCAAAGATGGGCCGAGGATCACCAGTTTGGGACAATGAAGACCCCGTACTGTTGCCCACCTTAAGACATGTTTACTGGAAGAATGGGACAAAATTACACCTGAAACACTTCATCACTTGGTTCAGTCCTTAAACATCTATCTATCTATCTATCTATCTATCTATCTATCTATCTATCTATCTATCTATCTATCTATCTATCTATCTGTCTGTCTGTCTGTCTGTCTGTCTGTCTGTCTGTCTGTCTGTCTATCTATCTATCTATCTATCTATCTATCTATCTATCTATCTATCTATCTATCTATCTATCTATCTATCTATCTATCTATCTATCTATCTATCTACCTACCTACCTACCTACCTACCTACCTACCTACCTACCTACCTACCTACCTATCTACCTGTCTGTCTGTCTGTCGGTCGGTCGGTCGGTCGGTCGGTCGGTCGGTCGGTCGGTCGGTCGGTCTGTCTGTCTGTCTGTCTGTCTGTCTGTCTGTCTGTCTGTCTGTCTGTCTGTCTGTCTGTCTGTCTGTCTGTCTGTCTGTCTGTCTGTCTGTCTGTCTGTCTGTCTATCTATCTATCTATCTATCTATCTTTTATTCCATCCATCCATCCACCCACCCATCCATTCATCCACCCATTCATCCACCCATTCATCCACCCATTCATCCATCCATCCATCCATCCATCCATCCATGATTTTGTTCTTGATTTCATGTGATTGTAGCTTGTATATCTCTTTGCATAAAAAAAAATCACTAATCCAAATTTCAAATGCTGTTTTCCAGTGCGGTGGTCCTGGACGGTAAGATCTTCGTGAGCGGCGGCATCGTGAGCAGCGAGGGTCCGGCGCTGGGAACCATGGAGGCCTTGGACCCCTGTGCCAATGTGTGGACGCTGCAGCAGAGCATGCCATGCCCGCTCTTTAGACACGGCTGCGTGGTTATTAAGAAGTACATTCAGAGCGGCTGACGCTGACACAGAGGAATACAACCCATCTGTGGCACACTGGACACCCACTTTTTTTTCCCCACACGGGCCAGGATTAGCAGTGCTGATGCCGAAGCCTCGCTCACTTTCTGACACACACTGGGAATGTAGAAGCTAATCTTCCCTGCCGGCGCAAAACAGGCCTTCGTGTAAAATAGTGCACCTGACAGAGCTGTCGTTCATGTGTGTCGTGGCTCTAGCCTTAATGCTCTGTGGCCATGGGGGTTTTTACATACAGTTGAAGTCAATTTTTAGCCCTCTTTTTTTCTTTTTCAAATATCTCCCAAATCATGTTTAACAGAGCAAGGCATTTTTCACAGTATTTCCGATAATATTTTTTCTCCCAGAGAAAGTCTTATTTGTTTTATTTCGACTAAAATAAAAGCAGCTTAAATTTTTTTTTTAAAAATCATTTAAGGTCAATATTATTAGCCCCCTTAAGCTATTTTTTTGATTGTCTACAGAGAAAACCACTGTTATACAATGACTTGGCTAATTACCCTAACTTGCCTAATTATTTTAGATAGGTATGACGGCAAATGAATGCCAAAAATAATCAAGCGCAGCGGTGATGTTTGTGCGCAAGGAGAAGTGAACTGCGAGCAGATTACAAGGAAACTACAGCTCGCGCGCGCACAGGGGATGTTCACGTGTGCGCTGAACTGATCCACCACGAGGAAACGGGCACTCGTGAGCTCGTCGTAAACCTTCGATCAGTTCTCTCTGTTCGCTCGCTGGCTCTTCTCTCTGCTTGCGCGAAACTTTTTGGATTTTTGTCAGTTTTGGGGCGGGACTTGGTTTACTTGTTATCTCTAACGCTATTGGTTACTCTCTCTTTACGGAAGTTAGCCGGGATTGGACGCAGGTTAAAAGATCATGCCATTAAATATAAAAATATATATAATTTGCTAGTCATAATCATAAGAAACTTTCTGAGATGCTTAAAACGCGAGCAGAGAGAAGAGCCAGCCAGCGAGCGAGCGGAGAGAACTGAGGATTTACGACGAGCTCATGAGCGCCCGTTTTCTCTCGGTGGATCAGTTCAGCGCACGCGTGAAGATCCCCTGTGCGCGAGCGCGAGTTGTAGTTTCCTCGCGTGTAGGCCTGTAATCTGCTCGCGGTTCACTTCTCCTGACGCGCAAACATCACAGCTGTGCTCGATTATTTTTGCCATTAATTTGCTGTCATAGTTAAGCCTTTAAATGTCACTTTAAGCTGAATACAGGTACGTGCTAAAAATTAGAATATTAAGGGGAAAGTCCATTTATTTCAATAATTTGCTTCAAAAAGTGAAACTCCCGTGTTATATTAGTGTACTACACACAAAGTGAAATATTTCAGGCCTTCATTTGTTTCAATTTTAATGATTATGGATTAAAGATGAAAAAAAAAACAATCCAGTATTTCACTAAATTTGAATATTTCATGTGACCAATAAAAAAGCATCTTAAGCACATGTTGGCCTACTGAAAAGTGTGTTAATGTCCTCAGTACTTTGTCGGGCCTCCTTTTGCACTAATTACAGCATCAAGGCAGCGTGGCATGGAGGCAATCAGCCTTTGACACAGTTGAGTTGTTATGGTGGGCACAGTTGCTTTGATATCGGCCTTCAGCTCAACTGCATTTCGGTGTCTCTGTTCCCTCATCTTCCTCTTGACAGTAGCCCATACATTTTCAATGGGGTCAGGGTCAGGTGAGTTTCCTGAACAATCACACCAGCCGGTGACCTCTCCTACCTGCAGCTTCTCCACGATGGACGTCCAGCTTTCTCCAGCCTCCGGTCCCTAGACTGCAGCTCTGCACAGGTAGTTTGGCCATATGAGAAATGGTCGTGGCCAACTGAGCCTGGTTTCTCTCAAGGTTTTTTTTTTCTTCACTTTCGTCAATTGGTGAAGTTTGTTCCTCGCCGCTGTCACCACTGGCTTGCGTGGTTCGGGACTTGTGCAGCTGCGCATAGATGGATTTGCTCATCAGTGTTTGGACTTTCAGCAGTAAAAAGTAAACCACACTGAACTGAACTGAACATCAACTCTGAAAACTGGACTGACACAGTTTCAATTTACTATAATCTTCTATGTTAAGCTGCTTTGACACAATCGACATTGTAAAAGCGCTATAGAAATTAACATGAAACAAATTAAATTAAGAACAGGGATACTATGGTTCTTAAACCAGGTACTGGTAGCTTTAGCACTGTGTGCAGGTCTAAGTCTTGCTGGAAAATAAAATCATCAACTCCAAAAAGCTTTTTGTCATGAAGTGCTCTTAAACGTCCTAATATTGAGCTGCGTTGACTGTGGACTTGATAAAAGACAATGGACCCACACCAGCATATGACATGGCTCCCCAAACCATCACTGACTGTGGAAACTTCACACTGGACTTGGCAGCTTGACTTCTATGTCTCTCCGCTCTTCCTCCAGACTCTGTGATCTTGATTTCCAAATACAAAATTTGCTTTCATCTGAAAAGAGGACTTGGGATCACTGGGCAACAGACCAGTACTTTTTCTTTTAAGCCCTGCACAGACACTTCTAACATAATTTTTGGTTCAGGAGTGGCTTGACACGTGGAATTCTACAGCTGTAGCCCATGTCATGCAGACATCTGTATGTGGTGGTTCTTGATGCTCTGACACCAGCCTCAGTCACCCTTGCTTGACAATCCTCTCAAGGCTGCGGTCATAATTGTGCACCTTTTCCAGCCACAGTTTCCCTTCCTCTTAACACTCTATTAATACACTTAGATACAGCACTCTGTAATCATCTAGCTTCTTTTGCAATTGCCTTTTAAGTGTTTTCCCTCATTATGGAGGGGTTCCAATGATGGTCTTCTGCACGTCTGTCAAGTCAGAAGTCTTCCCCATGATTTTGAAGCCTACTAGGCCAGACTGAGATATTAGTGGCCTAGATTGAGACACTGGGAGCCTACAATGTTGAACTTAGTCATGATATTGTAATTTAGTGAAATACTGGATTGGGGTTTTTTCATCTTTAATCCATAATCATTCAAATTGAAACAAATGAAAGCTTGAAGTATTTCACTTTGTGTGTAGTAAACTAATAGGTCACACTTTATTTTGATGGTCCGTTTGTTGAATTTAAGTTACATTGCAACTAATTATCATTAGATTATAAGTAGACTGTTAGGTTGGGGTTAGGGTTGGGATTGGGGTTAGGGTTAGTGTAAGTTGACATGTACTTGCAAAGTTTCTTATAGTCAGTTAAATGTCTGTTGAAGGACTGTTAAATGTCAGTGTCAACAGATATTAAGCTGACAGTCTACTAATGCTCAAATGGACCATCAAAATAAAGTCTTACCAACTAATATAACACGCAAGTTTCACTTTTTGAAGCAAATTATTGAAATACATAGACTTGATTCTAATTCTTTTGGCGCATACCTGTACTAGTATCTTGAAAAATATCTAGTCAAATATTATTTACTGTCATCATGGCAAAGATAAAATAAATCAGCTATTAGAAATGAGTTATTAAAACTATTATGTTTAGAAATGTGTCTTATTTACGTTAAACATGAATTAGGGAACAAATGTACAGGGGGTCGAATAATTCAGGAGGGCTAATAATTCAGACTTCAACTGTAAGTCTTTTTATATTTGTTAAATGTTTTGGCATTGTTTTACTGTTTTAATGTTTAAATTCATTTTTCTTTAAGCAATACTGTAGAACGAGTGGGCAAATCTGTCCTGGAGGGCTGGTGTCCTGCAGTGTTTTGCTCCAATACTAATCAAATACACATATAAGCATGCTAAGCAGTGTCTTCAGGATCACTAGAAAGCTATAAGCAGGTGGGTTTGAATAGGGTTGGAGGTAAACTCTGCAGGACACCGATGCTCCAGGACCGAGTTTGCCCACCCCTGCTGTAGAATGACACCGTATGGGTTCAGTAAGAGATGTAATGGTTCACTAAGTCATATATTATTTCATTCGGAGACCGAATAACGTATGGAGCAAAGAAACAAGACGCACTGTAAAAAATATCTGTCAATTAACAGTTTCCATATTTAAAGTGTTTTCTGTTTATTTCCGGTTGTGAATTGCATTATGGGATGCTGAGCTCTGCTCTGTTGACTTTTGGTGTTGAAAATTCAACTCTACAGTTTAACAAAGTGACTTTTATTGACGTTTTAGAAGTTTAAAAAATAATATAATGTATAAAATATAATATATAAAGAAATAAATCTGTAAAATAACAGAAAATGTACTGGCAGTTTATTACACTGTTTTTGTAGCGTAATATACAACACCAACCCAGACAATATAGCACTCTAAACTATTACAAATGTTTAGAAAAGTCACTTTTTCCAACTTTTGAAGGTTAAAAGTTGTTGGAAGAAAGATTAAAGTCCCATAATGCCATTCAAAAGCATAAATAAACAGGGTAAAATTAAAAATAAAAACATGAATCACAAAATACGGCTAATTTACGGATATTTTTACAGTGAACATCACTAAGAGTGCACTGTAAAACATTATTTGACCTCTTTATTAGGCCAGTTCACTTCAAGAATGATTATTTTACACTACAAAAATGCTTTTTACTTGGTATTTCTGTCTAAAAATATATATAATTTACACACCCTCAAAACAAAAATGTAATATTTATTCACTCTCAAGCTTTCCTAAGTGCATACGCATTTCTTCTTTCACATACGCTATGTTAAAAATAATATCTTGACTCTTTGTAATGAAGTTTGTAATGGCATTGAATGGTGCCCGAGTTTTAAAAAATCCAAAAAGCACATTCATCCATCATAAATGTAATATAGGATTTACTGAATTCATTATGGCTTTCTCTAAAATCCACATTTGAAGCTTTTAAAATTATATTTAATGACGTGTTGAAAATGTTATATGTTTGTTGACTTACAAAATCACTAATAGACACACAAGTGCATCATTTTAAAATGGATACTAATACTTGTACACTACAGTACAGGCAAGTCAATTCACTTCAGAGAGCCATGTTGATTCTCATCCTAGTTTCTGCTACATCATGCTTAGTAACAACTCTTTTGTGAATACTGTATGAAGCAAGCCAGTATTAAAGTTTTAAATATGGATATTTTGGTCCCAATTTATACTAAGTGTTCTTAATTAAAGTACTATGTACTTACATTTAAATGACCTTGTAGTTAGGTCACTTTACAACTTTTATGTACTTTAATGTACAATTCACGCTATTAACAAACCATTAACTGAGAATTTTAGCTCAATAAACTACACATTTTCTGCTTATTAATTGTTAATATTGGGTGTATTGGGCAGGATTAGGGATATATATTGGCAAGATTAGGGGTATAAAATAAGATCTTAAACAATCTTAATAATAGGTTGGTAGTAAGCCGGTAGTAAATGATGTAAATTGTTACCTGTAAATTGTATAAAATGTATTCAAAATATATCTTTTGATGCAAGTACCTTATAGTTATTGCCACTTAATATAAAGTGAGACCAATATTTTTCTTACAAAAACCTGTCACTTTACTTTAAAAGCCCTGCATTGACACACTGTAGTAATATGGATTACTGTTGTAATGGATGGATGCACTTTTTATGCTTCAAAAACTCGAGCACTATTTACTCCCATTAAAAGAGTCTGGGTAGAGTGAGTTTCCTTTATAGCAAGATAGAAAAACCTGCTTGTATAACACTCTCACAAATTTTCTACATTATCAAGTCTTGTTTTTCATAAAACAAAGAAAAACAATGTTACAACGTGAAAACAAAAAAGTTTTCCTTTTGAATAAAGTGAATTTCTTGGATCTACACTTTCAGAAATTAAGGTACAAAATCTGTCACTGGGGTGGTACCTTTTTGTTTCTAACAGGTCCTTAAAAGTACATATGAATACCTAAAGAAATACAAATATAATAATAATAATAATACATTTTATTTATATTGCGCTTTTCTCAGACTCCAAGCGCTAACAAGAGCATCAGAACACAGTGGAACAAGAAATATAAAAAAAATAAAAATAAAAAATACAGATTAAAAGAAAGCCTCATAAGTTATAAGCAATAATAAAATGATGAGTTTTAAGAAGTTTCTTAAAATAAACAGTCCAGGGAACTGGCGTTCCTGATGTTTGTGGGAAGAGCATTCCACAATTTAGGTGCACGGTAGGAGAATGCCCTACCTTCCATGGTGCTGAGTTTGCAATGAGGCTTAAACAAGGTGAGCCCCGAAGCGGAACTTAGATTACGAGAGGAAGAGGATGCAGATATCAGATCACATACGTATATAATCAGGAGCAGAACTATGAACTGCTTTATAAGTAAAATGAAGGTTTTAAAATCAATGCGTGACTTAACAGGCAACCAGTGTAACTGTTGGAGTACAGGGGTAATGTGAGAGCGAGATGTTGTGTGAGCTAACACACATGAGGCTGAGTTTTGAACATATTGTAAAATCTTAAGTGAATTAGGATAAAACATAAAGAGTTACAAAAATGTAAACGAGACGTAATAAAAGCATGGACAAGCCTTGACAAGCTGTACTGAGCGAAGTGTTTGCATCACGTCTGTAGCAGGAGTCATGGTGTAGTCAAGTTGACAGAGATCCGTTCCCGAATAAGTGATCATGATAAAGTCTGAGTGACCACGATAGGCCTTGTCGGGTACTCCAATAAAAACCAGAAAGAGAAAAACAAAGTATCTTAGCCGCATGCCAGCCACCAGGATGTGCCCAGCGGGTCGCAGTAATAAATAAAGCACCTGCGGCAAAAACTCAACTCCGGTTACTTTCAAAAAAGATGCAGTATGGTGTGTAAAACAGCATTAAAAGACCACATCTAAAAACACTAAAATCAGCCATTAAAACTTGCAAAATTCTAAATTCTGGTGGAGAAGCGGCAGCCAAGTTGCGCCAGCGTACCACCTCACAACCACACGTACCTCATAGTATCTTAAAGCTGCTAAAGTGAATCTTAAATGTACTAATGTGCATCTGTAAAGTACAAAAGTGTACATTTTGAAAAGGTACAGCCCCAGTGACAGCTTTTGTACCTTTATTTCTGAGAGTGTTGATCCAAAAAAAATCCAACACAGGCTCATTGTGAAAACGTACCTCCGTATACGTTTCTGGAGAGCGCGAATTATGTAGCCAGAGCTACGTATGGCTGCATTTTGTCTTTAAAATGAACGCTACGGGGGGGACACTCAAAATATATATATATTTATTTTACTCGTTCAAACTACTTATTTAAAATGAGCTGAAACAACACAATTCTTGAGATTTCATTGGGACAACTTAATTTGCTTATGTTCAATCCAAATAAATTTGTTAAAGGTGTTAAGTTAGTTTAATCAATGGGGACAGCATGAATGAATTGTGTGGAGCCCTGCATTTTTTACAGTGTATGATGCCGAAGACGGCTTCTGTTTCTTTTCGTGCGTCACCACAGCTTTAGAGTTGCGGTGAGGACTCTAATATTACTTTTAATTTCGAAGTATTTTTAAAACAACAGTACTATCCGAGGTTACCATCATTAGTGTGAATGGGACTTTAAGCTCCGCCCACTCAGTTCCGGTTGCCCACTCATATACAGTAAGCTCAGCTAGAAAGTTGTAACACTTCGTCAAATGAGTTCATGAAGTGGCGAAATGAAATGCTGTTTTTCTTATGTGGGCTGGAATGAAGTGCACAGAGGATCTTTTATCTGCCGGTTTGGACCCAAAACTGGTAAATCAGATAGTAATGTGCTTTAAAACTGTCCAAATGCTTCTCTCAATCACTAAAAAAACTGCTGATTATACTGTAGTAGTGTGAAAAGCAACCCTGAACTAGTTACTACTACTACTACTAAATCAACGTGCACAAAAATACATTCACTGTACTCTGTACTTGACTTGTTTAAACATCCAAACTGTCTTAAATCAAGATACATTTACTTGAGAAACAAAGTGGATTAAGAAATGAAGGAAATCAATCCAATTTAAGTTAGTTCGTCCTTAAAACTGAGTGTTTTCTAGGTAAATTAAGCTTCTGACCCCATTTGCAGATGTTTTTATTATTAATATTAGCCCAAGAAAAACTTTTTCACTTGTTTTTCAGTCAAAATATTTAACAAAATTTTTGAAAGCATATATATTTACCTGAGAAGGAATGCTCTATAAGTTAAGAATATTTTTTTTTATCGTTTGCATCTTTAATATCATGTATTTTGTTGTATTGTCAGATGCACTGGTGGATTTTTCTACTTGCTTTAAGCATAAACAATCCTGTAAAAAAGATCGTATGCATTGTTGTTCTCAAATAATCTCATGTTGATGCGCTGTATGTGAATTGAATTACTTTTAAAATAGATCAACATCTGCTTATGTGTTCATGGAAAATGAGTGCGACAGTTTAATTATATTAGCGAACGATTATTTTATTCACTCATTCATTTTCCTTCGGCTTAAGGCTGATTTACACTTCTGCATTAACCGCTTGCGTATGGTCTGGCACAGCCTTTGTGTGGTCGCATTGTTCTCGCCGTGGCAGACGCTGATGTGCACCTCTTAAAAAATTTAACTACACGTCGCAGTGACACATAGTACAAACTCTGTGATTGGTCAATTTGGTAGCTGTGCTGAGTGTGGGCGGTGCTGAGAGCCCCGAGTCCCATGAAGGAGCCCCAGATGGAAAATCGAAAAAGGGTCCGAACCGTGAGATTTGTGATCTGTTTGTCAAGTTCGTGGGTGGGGAAAAGGAGCGAGGACTCATGTGCAGGGAAAAATGAGTATTTATTAATAATAAAAATAAAATAAACAGCAAAATCAACTACCCCGAGGAGGAAAACATTAATAAAACAAATAAACAAACTAGACTGGGCAGCCTGGCAGGGATCAGGACTGTAGGACAGGACAAGGCAGGAAACGATGACGAACTGGCACCGGACAGCAGACATGAGGAGAATATCAGCAGAAATAATTATTTATCCGTCTGCCTTTAGTTTAGTTTAGAAACTTTAGTTTCTTTTGACCGCCCCCTGTCGTTTGAAAGAATATCACAATGGCGAACGCGGCAAGTATAAAAGCCTCGTCCGTTTTGCGAGGTGCGCACGCAGTCAGCGGAGGTGCGTGACGCGGCGCCAGGCGAAAGTATAAATCCAGCTTCAAGCGGGAGCGCGCATGGTCTGAGCGCACTCACAACGGCGCCCATACAGAGACACAATGATAGAACAGAGACACAATGACATACAGGACAAGACGGAGCTAGTGTCTGCCACCAAAACAAGAATTTACAAGACCAGAGTGGCAGAACCCTGACACTGTTACACCACTACTTATGATTAAAGTTGTTTCACGTCCGCGGGTTTCCACCTTTGAATAAGCGAATTTGAGCTACTTGTACATCAAGGTAGCGTTCAGAAAAAACAAAACACCCACAAAGAAACTCGATACAGAGGAACATAAAAACCTGCAGCCAGCTAGCGTTTCAGAAGTGTTATTGCAGAGTAACATAAACAGTGCACAGAAGTATAAATGCACGACTGTGAATGCCCTTCTAACCGCAACCCAGTATTGGGAAACACCCAAACACCCAAACACACACATTCAAACACTATGGCCAATTTAGCTTACCCAATTCACCTATACTGCATGCGTTTGGACTGTGGGGGAAACCGGAGCACCCGGAGGAAACCCAGGCCAACACGAGGAGAACATGCAAACTCCACACAGAAATGCCAACTGGCCCAAACCAGCAAGCTTCTTGCTGTGAGGCAACAGTGCTTACCACTGAGCCACCGTGCCGCCTCACGATTATTTATGGTAATGCATTATTTCAAACACAGATCTTGCATTAGAAAGGAACAAAAGCTTGTCAGATAACGTACCCGGCAATAGTTACTAAGGTAAAACTGGTCAAGGTGTAATTATAATCAGAGCCAGACAGATACTGAAATCAAAATTGACCCTATTTATTTTTTGCTGTAGTGAATGATTCACCAGTGCATGATATTAATAGAAAAGAAATCGTGTTTGTAATCTTTCATCAAAACGGAAGCTTCCCTTCATCCGTCTGACGTCATTATACTGCAAAAATTCATTGGTTTTAAATCAGCGCTCTTATCTCGTTTTTCAAAATAAACAAACAGCTCGAGTGGCTTTCATAAGATTAAACTGTTTTCAGAGAATTGACTGCATTTTCAATTAACTTAGTTTTCTTTTTCCCATCGGAAAGTTTCTATTTATCTTCTTTTAAGCATTTAATTTATTGAGCTTTATGCTTAGAACGAGAGATAAAACACAACACAACTTGGGAAATAAAAATCTAACTTTATGAAAGATATATTCTCTGCAAACAAATCCTTCTCCTCACACACCTGCCTTTTACGTTCATCATTACATTATTGATAATACAGTGCTCAGCATATAAAAGTGCAGCCCTCATAAATCTCTCTTTTAATTTCATATTTTTAATAGGAAGCTATACAATATTATATTAGTCCATATAAAATATATATGTTGTAGAAAAATATAAAAAAAAGAGAAAAAATTTAGTTGAAATTTTGTAGGTTGTAAGTTTTTGCAATATTTTGCTTAAATTTAATTGTATTTTCTTTCAATTTCTAAAAATGTTCTGTGACTAAAATATTATTTTAGATTTATATTACATATGATTATTAAATGCACTAAAAAACATTGCCTATATTCACTGAGAAATGGAGAAAAATATTAATTTTCAAAATGGGGTGAACTCTATGCTGAGCACTGTATGTTTAGTATATATCCTAATATATTGTATACAGAGAGGAAAATAAGTATTGAACATGTCATGTTTTTTCCTGGGAATAATATTCCTAAAGGAGCTGTTGACATGGAATTGAACAAGATTTTGGTAAAAACCCAAACAATACTAACGTAAAAATAAAACAATACAAAATCTGAGAAATGAGTTGTGTGTAATAACAATGAAATGACACAAGGAGAAAGTGCTGAACTACTGAAACGTGTTTAATACTTCATATAAAAGGCTTTTTTGGTGATTTAAGACGCCTCATATATGGAGAATGAAGTCACATGCATTGCTCAGGTGTGAGTTTTTCACAGACTTCAACAGAGTGTCAAAATCTTGATGGTTCTGTGGGTCTCGTCTATCAAATCTGAGCTTTATTTTGTATTTTCTATTAGATTTGAGTCAGGTGATTGGCTGGGCCAATCTACAGCTTGATTTTCTTTCTCTGAAAGCATTTGAGAGTCTCCTTGGCTGTGTTTTGGATCATTGTCTTGCTGAAATGTCCACCCTGGTTTCATCTTCATCCTCCTGCTAATGTAGATGTTGAACTGAAGCAGCTGATATTCAATAAAGGCTCGTACACAGCGGGACGCTTTTCGTTTACGTTTATCGTCAGTGTTTTTTGAGACGTTTTTCCGGATTCAAACCCAAGCGATTTTCACAGGCATCGAGCAGAAGAGTATGCAAAATCACTCCTTGATGTTAGATGGCACTACACAATTTTAAGCTTCTGACACTTGCTTGTAACACAGAAGAAAGAAAGTTTACACGCTTGTTATTAAAATTACTGGTGATTCGAACAAGCATGGATGGTTCGAGTAGCAGCTCCAGCTCTAGCAATGAAGAAATGATTATTGTTCACCAGTGCCATAAGCAGCTCCACATTCATATCGCCTCTGGGCATCTTCTTCAAAGTGCTCTCGCATTGACAGTTTTGCGCTTGAGCACCTCCAAGTGCAGTTTACTGTAACTTCAGCAGCTCCGTGCACGTGAGCAAAAGTGCCAATCTGGGGTGCGTTTCCCAAACAACGACGTAACTCGCGGCTGAACTATCATAGTACCATGCGTCGTTTGGGAAAAGAAAGATGGAGTGACGAGTGTTTCCCAAAACCCTTAGTTTCTCTGTCGCAGATCCATCATTTGAACCACGTTAGTTATAACGTAAAACGCCCATAATGATGCTCTAAACGGGGTAACAACTTCTTAAGAGAAGAACCCCATCATTTCTTTGTGCAAATTATATTGTTTTACACAAACACGCATTTAAAATAAAATCCAATATTAGTTTTGGTAAAAACATGCACTCGTTTTCCATATTAATTGAAATATGTGTAAATAGCACATATAGGGCCTGTGTTTCCTTTACAAATATTCATTCATTCATTCATTTATTGTCTTGTCGGCTTAGTCCCTTTATTAATCCGGGGTCGCCACAGCGGAATGAACTGCCAACTTATCCAGCACGATTTTACGCAGCGGATGCCCTTCCAGCCGCAACCCATCTCTGGGAACATCCACACACTCATTCACACTCCTACACTACGGACAATTTAGCCTACCCAATTCACCTGTACCGCATGTCTTTGGACTGTGGGGGAAACCGGAGCACCCGGAGGAAACCCACGCGAACGCAGGGAGAACATGCAAACTCCACACAGAAACGCCAACTGACCCAGCCCAGCCGAGGTTCGAACCTGCGACCCAGCGACGTTCTTGCTGTGAGGCAACAGCACTACCTACTGCGTCACTGCGTTGCCCCCTTTACAAATATTATTGAGAATAATACATATCCTATTCTAAAACAAAAAATCACTTACAAAAGCTAACACGTATTCTAATATCATATATAAATAAATAAATAAATAATGAGGCGATTTATTAAGAAATGAAATGTAATATTTATTATTTATTAGAAAATGAAAAAAATCATATTTTAATAATATATTAATGATGATGATGATTATTATTATTAAGTAGGATATTGTTTATTTATTTTTTGAAAAGTCTGCTTTTACAATTTGAGCACGTGCAAACCACTGCAGATATGCTCTAACCAGCAGGCCCATGTCATATACAGTAGAGATACTTAATTAATAACCTACTATAAATTAAAAGCATTAACGTATGCTGTGTTTTTTGTTTTCACAAGCTTTGGAGACGTAACATAAATTCCGCTTTTAAAAAATAGTCACCTATAGCTTTTGTCATGAGGCTGTGTTCAAAATGATATCAATGTTTTCAAAGTGCACTGAGAAGGGAGCACAATTGTAAACATGAAGATCGCTAAAACTGAACTGTAAAAATACTTTGAAAGCAAATTACACCTAAGAGAGATGAGTTTAATGCTTTTTTATTTTTAATAATTCCAACTTTGAATGTTAGAATGTTCTAAATGATTAGGGCATAGGGGGGATAAGTGGGAATGCAACACAGCCAGGAACTATGTTTCTAACTACAGCTCCACAGGTGTCGTTTCAAGTGCTCAAGTTTGCGACGCAGTTTGCGAATGTTTGTTGGAGCGATGGATTTGAGAAACGGCAAATCAACAAACTATCTTTGTAACGACGGAACTTGCGACCTTAGTTGGCTAACGATGGTTTTAGGAAGCGCACCCTAGATTGGTGGAGAAAAACAAAAAACAAGCATGAGGCGTTTCTTGAAATATGACGCTTTTACGCCTGGCGTTTTGCGCGTTGGTGTGCACGATAACATTGGCGCACTTTATTTAGTCATGAGGCGTTAAACGTCGACGAAAAACGTGAGCAAAAAGCGTCCCGGTGTGCACGGGCCTTTACACTGAGGAAGAGCAGAGGGTTGCTGAAGAACTACTGAGAGATTTCAGCTGCTGGCTGGGCCTTCACTGCCTTTCAACACCTTCCTTTCTTCATGTGTTCAGTACTTTTACCCTGCGTCATTTCATTTTATTACACATAACTTCATTTGTAAACTAATTAGATTTGTTTTCTTTGCATATATGGATTTATTTGGTTGTTACCAACATCTGGGGAAAATGTCAAGTCAACAGTTCCTTTAGAAATATGTTTTCTGCGAAAAATGATGACGTGTTCAATACTTATTTCCCCCACTGTATAGACCATTTTGAGGGATGTAAACAAAAACAATGGTCCCAAGGTATTTCCTGTTTTACATTTTTAATTTCTATAGCTTCCTAGAATCCAAAAAGAGCCACATATTGATAAATAATGTTATTATAGCCGTATTAACATTAAGTTATGATTGAATTGCTTCTTGTTACAGTTATGAAATAGTTTGATAACAAGCAGGGAATGTTCATGGGCCAATAACATGACCACATTGAAATGGTCTATATCAGGGGTGCCCAAACTCGGTCCTGGAGGGCCGGTGTCCTGCAAAGTTTAGTTCCAAACCCAATCAGACACACCTGGGCTAGCTAATCAAGCTCTTACTAGGCTTTCTAGAAACATCCTTGCAGGTGTGTTGAGGCAAGTTGGAGGTAAAATCTGCAGGACACCGGCCCTCCAGGACCGAGTTTGGACACCCCTGGTCTATATCAATATTTCTAGCTGAAGTAAAATATGTTGACTTTGTGAGGCGTATTCTATCTGAACCTGATTATATCTCACACACACAGACATGCATACCTGTCATTATCTGCTAGTTTTATTGTAAGATAAGAACACAGTCGAGTGTATTCATTTGAGAAATGTAAAGACCTTCCATTCACAGGAGAGGAATCACAATAAGACTCTTGGAAAATCTTGAAGGATTTGAACACCTTTAACTGGACATATATGACATTTGTAGCTTGATTTTGTTTTTTATTGTTGTTTTTTTGGGACTGTTTCACTCTTTTTTTTTTTGCACGCAGCCAAAGCACAAAACACCGGAGACTCTGAGAGAGAGAACAGGAAGTGTTTGCCTTCATTTCCTCTTCATTGCCAAACAATGAACACGCCGTCTGACAGGGAGGACGATTCTCAGTACACAAAAGTTTATTTTAGGAACTTTACATGTCAACAAACTGTTTCTAGAGGAAAAAAATGTATAGTATGTTGAAGAAATGTTATGTACAATACACGAGCTGTTATTGTTTGAATTAATGATTGTGTTTCATTATTAATTACAACAATAACGTAAGCAGAATACAATGTGCATTCTTAATGAAATAATGAATGGTTTCTTGTTTATTTTGAGCTTGCAATCGAACAAATACTGGTTTCAAGGTTTGAGAGTTGGTGTAAAATGCTTTTACATTAAAGGGACAGTTCACCCCAAAATAATTCGGTAACACTTTACAATAACAGTACATAAATAATGATGTATTAATATGTAAACTAAACATTACTTTATTATGAATTAATGATGAGTTAATGTATGCACTAATCATGAACTAACTTGAACTACAACATGAGTCACATGAGTTCATGTGTGAATTACGGCTACCTTAATTACTTGTTAGTACATGATTGTTTGTTAATTAATGTATTAATTACCACATTAGTTTATGCTTAATTTAACCATCATGAACTCATGATATGTTAATATATAATTATGTTGTGACTACTTGAAGCGGCACATTATCATTAACCCATTCTTAACTACTCATGAACTCCTCATGCACGTGCAACTAGTGAGTTTACACTGAATAACAATAGAAAAGTGTTCTGTCAACATCAGCATGAACAGGAGTTCATGAGTAGTTAAGGATGAGTTAATGATGATGTGCCCCTCCAAGTAAAGTCATGACATAATTATACATTAACAGCTCATGAGTTCATGTTGGTTACGTTTAGCTTAAACTTAAATGTTAACTAATACATTAATTAACAACATGTACTAACAAGTAATTAAGGTAGCCGTTATTCACACATGAACTCATGTGACTCATGTTGTAGTTAACGTTAGTTTATGATTAGTGCATACCTTAACTCATCATTAATTCATAATAAAGTAATGTTTAGTTTGCACATTAATACATCATTATTCATGTACTGTTAGTGTAAAGTGTTACCAATAATTCTGTCATTTACTCAGCCCTTACATGGGTTTCTTTCTTATGTTGAGCACAAAAGAAGATATTTTGAAGAATGCTGGAAACCTGAAACCATTGACTTTCATTGTATTTGTTTTGTCCTACTATGGAAGTCAATGGTTACATGTTTTCAGCGTTCTTCAAAATGTAATGTATTGCGTATTTATACAGTGCATTTATCGTGTATGGCCATACACCCAAAGCGTTCACAATCATGAGGGGAGTCTCTCCACACCACCACCAGTGTGTAGCATCCACTTGGATGATGTGACGGCAGCCACAGGACAACAGCGCCAGTGCGCTCAGCACACACCAGCTAAAGGTGGAGTGGAAAGATAACGATAGAGCCAATTCAGTGGATGGGGATGATTGGGAGGCCATGATCTGTAAGAGCTGATGAAAGGAATTTAGCCAGGACACCGTGGTTACACCACTACTCTTTACAAGAAGTGCCATGGGATATTTAATGACCACAGAGAGTCAAGACCTCGGTTTAAACGTCTCATCCGAAATATCTTCTTTTGTGCTCAACAGAATACAGAAACCCGAGAACCACTTGAGTAAATAGTAAGTAAACTGTCATTTTGGGTGAACTATCCCTTTAAGTTATCTCGGGCCGGTTGCATCAGCAGTGCGCAAGTTAAAACAGCCTAGTTGTGACGTAAAGGGTCTACGCATCACTTTACGCAGAGCTTACGACCAACTCACTGCATTCTCCCTTATGAACATGTGGTGCAACTCAAAGTAAGAACAAATTTATGGCCCGTTTCCACTGAGTGGTACGGTTCGTTTCGGTACGCTTTTATGGCCGTTTCCACTGTCAAAAGGTACCTAAAAGCGAACCGTACCGTGCCACTTTTTGGGTACCCTTTGCAAAGGGTATCTAGCACGGCAAAAGGGTACCAAAAGGCGGAGCAAGATGCGCAGCTAAACGCTATTGGTTTACAGAGATACGTCACTAGCTCGTGCAACAAGCAAGAGAATGAAAACAAAGGAATCGCCATGTTTCAAATACACAGCCGAGACATTACACCATAATAATATATACATATAATATTGAGCCATGGTCGACCCGAGCTTAAACAAACCTTGTCACCTTCTTGATGAACAGCCACAAAGCCAAAAAGAAGAGCAGAATCTACCCTGTGCACCGTAGTTTTTTACGAGCCCGTCTATAGCGCGAGTGGTTTCGCTTTCTCACTTGTGCTCGCCACTCGTCTATATTTGAAATGACAAACTTCTTGAGCTGATAATAATAACCTGCACGTGATTATTGATTATTATATGTGATTACTGCGCATGATTAAATGCTTCTGACATCCGAGAAACGGACAAACGCGAGAGTGAAATGCAAAAAAAAAAAACAAAGAAGAAGTCGGAAAAAACAAAGGAGCAAATGATTTTTTTCAGCAAACATGAACAAACTGCCATGTTTAACTATTATCATCGCCTTTTGGACTATTATGAACTGAATGACAGAATTACTCTCTAACAGAGGTTACATGTGCTGGTGAAGATTACAGATACAGATGAGAGGTTTGCTCTGACTGTGGGCTATATTTCGTGTTGTTTTTGAACCCAAATAAGGACTAATTGTATGCTGTGTGTAGTTTTTCTGTAATTGGTAACGTATCTGAGACTGTAAGGGTCTGTATGTGTTCATATATGTTGCATTTATTTATTTATTATATATAATTACAGACGTTACAGTCGGCTGTTTCGCACATTGATCTGCAGTTATAATCAACTCATGTTCATAGAAAGGTTAGTAATGAACATTTATAACAAGTATTTATGTGTGTAAAGCATCTGTTTTGTGAGAAGTGCTGTAGAAGTGCTGTGTTTACTGTAGACATTTCCTCGAGCGAGAATGACGTCGACTGAAACTTTCTGTCGTACACCACACCCATCAAAATGGTACCATTGGTACACTTTTAGCAGTGGAAACGCAAGCCTGATAAAGGTGACCTGTACTGATCCGTACCGTACTGTACCACTCAGTGGAAACGGGCCATAAGTTACAAATAAGCTAGTGGTTACTGTTACGACCTCTCTTTAAGATGTCTCATTTAAATAAGAGAGAAAGCAACAAAATAATTGAGTAAACATGATAAATGTTTTAAATCGATTTTTTTCTTACCTAAAAAAAAAAAAAAAAAAGATACCATTATCACCCAAATACAACGAATAAATGAATATCAAACAGTTACATAAATCTCCAAAAAGAAAACAATACGAACAAAACAAAGAACAACAAAAATAATGCTGGCTGGTCCACTAAAGCTTTGTCTTTCTCCACCACGTTGGCGTCTTTTTAAACTCTCTCAATTAGTCCCCAATTACAAGCAGGTGCGTCCACCCACGGAAGAACTAGAATGAACAAGAACAAAAGCCAAGAAAAACAAGGGAGGGCTAATCAAAAAGAAAAACAGAAATCAAGCCACCGATCATAACAGTTACTAAGCCTCTAGTGTAGACTTTACGCAAAGTCCCTTTAAGGCAAGTCATTTCACTCAGTGGCCATCTTTGAAATTCCTCTCGGGCAGTATGCTCAGGCATTCGGTCTGAATGGAGAAACAACAAATTCTCCAAAACTGTTTGCCAAACTCACGATTACATTACGTATTTGGAATCATCAATAAAATTAAACTACAACCGTCTCATAAGTTTAGTTTCTAAATGGCCGAATCAAACAAAATCAGCATATTTTCAGGTTGCCCGAGCGAATGTGCACTTGAAAAGAACTGAGATCACGACACCAACCCCATTCATTTATTCATTTTCTTTTTGGCTTAGTCCCTTTATAAATCAGGGGTTGCCACAGCGGAATGAACAGCCAACTTATCCAGCATATGTTTTACGCAGCGGATGCACTTCCAGCTGCAACCCATCCCCGGAAAACACCCATACACTCTTACAATTACACACATACACTACGGACAATTTAGCTTACCCAATTCACCTATACCAAATGTCTTTGGACTGTGGGGGAAACCGGAGCACCCAGATGAAACCCTCGCCAACACGGGGAAAACATGCACACTCCACACAGAAATGCCAACTGACCCAGCCGCGGTTCGAACCAGCGGCCTTCTTGCTGTTAGGCGATTGTGCTACTCACTGAGCCACCGTGTCACCCAGATATAAAGTTATTACTGACATTGGTCATGTACAAACAGTCCTATTTCCTGCTCCCATTATGCTTCATGTCATTCAAACTGCAATAAGGTGGTATTAGTTAATGTTAGTTCATTGTTTTAAGCGGCTCAGTGGTTAGCACAGTCTCCTCACAGCAAGAAGGTCGCTGGCGAAGTCCCGGCTGGGTCAGTTGGGATTTCTGTGTGGAGTTTGCATGTTCTCCCCGTGTTGGCGTGGTGCTCCGGTTTCTCCCACAAGTCCAAAGAACTAATTTAGCAGAGTGTATGAGTGTGTATTGGTGTTTCCCAGTACTGGGTTGTGCCTGGAAGGGCATCTGCTGTTTAAAACATATGCGCCATCGTGACACCTTCCTTCAGAAAACACTCTAATATTAATTTTTATTACTATTATTATTATTATTATTATTATTATTATTATTATTATTGATGGTTTTAGTAATAAAAGCAATCATGACTGGACTAATAATTTCATTAAAAATAAATACAATAAGTAATAAATAAATATTTAATAAATATTTAATAATTTAACTTTTTTTTTTTTTTACATTAAATAAGTGCTGCCTTGATGAACAGAATAATTTTATTTAAAAAAAATAAAACAAAAACATGAAAAAAAACCTGACCCCAATCTTTTGACCGGTAATTAGGCCATATCTACTGTAGATTTTTTTTTTTTTTTAATAAATATAAGAAGAGTTCAGATGCAAAAGCTGCTAGTCGCTACTGCCGCCAAAAATGAGCTAATGACATTGTGTGAATGCTTTAGGCACGTACTACATGTTCAACAAATAGATTTGCTTCAAATCATCTAAATCGCAGCGTCAGCGCATTCCGAAATAACAGTTTGTTGGCAAAAGCCTCTAAGCGCCACTTGCCTTTGACAGCAAAAGCCGCTATATCCCGAGAACCAATCAGAAGGAGCGAATCAAATCATATATTTTCAATGTAGCCGACTTTATGAGTTTGATGAACGACATGAGCCTGTCTGACTGTCACTGAATGGCAAATAAAAACATCCCTTACCTCAAAACTCTGCGCATTAGAATAAAAAGAAAACCCACTGTACAGTCAAAAGTGTAGCATGCATTCATAACGTTGTTTTGTGCAGTGATGCTACTTTAAATGAGTCTGATTTAGTTTACATTAAACGGTAACTCCATTTCACAAAAGATGAAGTTAGGATGCTGTTCTTTTATCCCACATGGATGCTATGAGGATAAACAAGAGACCAAGACCTTGAGAGAATGAATGAATGACAGCTTTTAATAGTGTCTGAGAGGCATCCCTTTTTGCCCAGTAGTCCTACCTTCTGTTTTATTTGCTATATTAAGCTATTTTTTTTTAAAAGATAAATGTAATATATAAAACTGTACATTATTTATATTACTTCATACTACCTATACATCTGATACGCTTTTTATATTAATGAACAATGCACAGATATTGATGTTTCACAATGTTTTTACACTACATTATTTGAATCTAACAAGCTTTGCAATGTTTAGTGTTCTATATACATTAAATCTAAATCCCAAATATCAGAAATGACAACAGATTGTTAAGATTTAATTAATTTCAATTTTAATGTTATTGATTAATGCTCTTGACAGATTTCATTCATTCACTTTCCTTCTGCTTTGTCCCTGGTTTATCACAGCGGAATGAACCGCCACTTACTTGACAGATTTATATATTTTTAATTGTAGGTGGTTTGTGTAATGTGTTTTATGGTTGGTAAAATAATTTATAATTGCATCTTTAGTGATTTTTCAGCTAATTACTCTGTCTTGTCCCAATAGGTGGATTTAGAGGTTTTTGCAAAAAAAGCACAAGTAGATTTAGCTGGTTTTAACACAAAAGAAAATCTACCTTGTTAAAAAACAAAGAATTATCTAACGTAACATTTATGAAAAAAGTTATTTTATTTAGCTAATAACCTTTTCATTACCTATAAAATGAAACTGCTGAACCTAATTATAGGAGCCTGATGGAAAATGTTCATTTACAAGAAAAGAGGTTTGATGGATGTAGAGGGTTTTGCATCTGAACTCTTCGTGAAGTTTATTTATAAACTAATTTCGAGAGGATCACGTGCTTATGATTGCTAGCAGCTGGACCCACATTATCCAAATCAACATGCACCAATCAGATGATCCCTAAGCTACTATAAATACCCCAGGTTTCATATCACCGCTATCTTCGCTTTGAAGAATCCCCCCTTCCACCCCTACTCCTTCCCTTTTCTAGATGGGTGACACGGTGGCCCAGCGCTTAGTGCTGTTGCCTCACAGCAAGAATGTCAATGGTTCTAGGCTTTACCAAACCAGCGGGCATTTTCTGTGCGGAGTTTGCATGTTCTCCCCGTGCTCACGTGGGTTTTCTCCGGGTCCTCTGGTTTCCTCCCACCGATTAAAAACATGCAACCTAATTATTGATTTGATTTGATTTGATTTGATTTGATTTATTTATTTTCGAACAAAAATATCACACATAAAATATCTTCAACAACAAAAAATATTCATTTTAACATGGTCGAAAATGGAGCAGGATGAAGCCCAAGCTTATTATTTTCCCACCCCATTACCACACACATCATTCGTCTATTACTTAAACTTATTTCTTCTTTTACTTCTCTCTTCTTTTTACATAAGACATATTTTATCTTTTTGGCATCTTTGACACATTACATGTTTGATTCCATTTATACATTTACATTTTATAACATAGACCCCAAAATCAAAACATAAACATTATACTACAAATAGCCATTAACTACAATTTCATCATACCTTTCTCATTTTATGCTATCAATCACCTTCATCATATTCCTTTAATAATATATATTTATACAGCTTTTTAAACTGATTAATATCCTGACATTGTTTGAGAATCTGTTCTAGACTGTTCCATAATTTCACACCACATACAGACATACACAAACTTTTTAAAGTTGTCCTTGTTTTCAACCTCCTAAAATTGTGTTCTTCTCTCAGATTATATCCCCCTTGTCTTTCTTCAAAACATTTTTGTATACATTTCGGAAGTAATTTATTCCTAGCTTTAAACATAAATTGTGCCGTTTTAAATTTAACCAAATCATTGAACTTAAGTATCTTCAATTTAAAAAATAAAGGATTTGTATGCTCTAAATACCCTACTTTTTCTATCAATCTAATTACTTTTTTCTGCATTGTACATAACGATTGTAAATTAGATTTATATGTATTCCCCCAAATTTCAACACAATAACTCATATATGGCAACATGAGTATGTTATATAACATATACATTGATTTATTGTCCAGGATAAATCTTGCTTTATACACTATTGCTACAGTTTTGACTAATTTTGATATCACATTATTTATTTGAGGTTTCCAACTAATTTTATGATCCAAAACAACACCAAGAAACTTAATTGCATACACTCTTTCTAGAACTTCATTATCAATTTGTAGATCTATATTATGACTACTTTTTAACTTCCCAAATAACATAAACTTTGTTTTACTTATATTTAATGACAATTTATTTACATCAAACCACGATTTCAATTTATTAATTTCTGTTTTAATCAACTCCATAAGTTTTGGTAAATTATCCCCAGAACAAAAAATACTCGTATCATCTGCAAATAAAATAAACTTAAACAACTTTGATATCTTACACATATCATTAATGTAAATTATAAACAATATTGGACCTAAAACTGAACCTTGTGGTATGCCACAATTTACATTTAGGTATAAGGATTTATGATTGCCAATTTCCACGTACTGTTGCCTATTTTTTAAGTAACTGCTTATCCAGTCCAAGGCTACTCCTCTAATACCATACCTTTCTAATTTACTTACCAATATGTTATGATTTATTGTATCAAATGCTTTCTTCAAATCTTTAAAAATTCCAACTACCTTTTCCTTTTTATCTATCTTATTAGTAATTTCCTCAATAATTTCTGTTAATGCCAGAGATGTTGATCTATTTTTCCTGAAACCATATTGCTCATCAGCTAAAAGATTTTGCGTTTCTATAAAATTATTAAGCCTTTCAACAAAGAGTTTTTCTAAAATTTTTGAAAACTGAGATAATATAGAGATTGGTCTATAATTTGTAAAGTATTGTTTATCTCCAGATTTATAAATTGGAATTATCTTTGCAATTTTCATTTTATTTGGAAATTTACCAGATTGGAAAGATCTATTACAAATATACGTTAATGGTTCTACAATGTCTTCAATCACTTTCTTAATTATATTCATATCAATATTATTCCAATCCATGGATGATTTATTTTTACATTTCTTTACAATACCTATTATTTCCTTTTTATCTACTAATTTGACAAAAATAGAATTGGGATTTCTCTCAATCAATTCAATATCCACCCCTTCTGCGTTTACTAAATTGTTAATATTTTTAACCAATTCTGGTCCCACATTTATAAAAAATTTATTGAAACAATTTACTATTTCTTCTTTATTATTTATTTTACGGTCACTTTCCATAAAGTATTCAGGATAATTTATATTTTTACTATCATTTCCATTTCTTATAATTTTATTTAATATATTCCATAAGCCTTTCAAATTGTTTCTATTATTATCTAATATTCTATTGTAGTATTCCTTTTTACTTTTTCTAATAATAGTAACTAATTTATTCTTATACTTTTTATATCTATTTTCAGCCTCTGGGGTACGATATTTAATAAATTGTCTGTAAAGTGTATTTTTCTTCTTGCATGCATTTAATAAACCTTTTGTAATCCATGGACTTATTATTTTCTTTTATTTATTATTAAAATCTACTATTGGGCAATGTTTATCATATAATGAAATGAAAATATTTAAGAATGTGTTATATGCTTTATCGCTATCAACCTCTTCATATACTGTTCTCCAATTTTGTTTCAATAATTCACTTTTAAATGCATTTATATTAGTAGTTGTCCGTACCCTTTTATATGTAGCATAACAAGTATCCTCGTACCTTTGATCAACTGATTGATCAACTTTATAGACTTGCTCCCCATGTAGTACCTATCTCGTTAAAGAGAACTACTATCTGCTCTTCAACACTACGAAGGGGGAGTTCTCGAGATCTGCCTGAGCTCGATCTCCCCTCTCGCCTTGCAACGGGAGGGAGCCCCGGGCTCGAGGATCTCATGAGCTCAGGGCTCTCTCCCGGGACAGCATGACAAACAAGCTTTATAATTAATCATCAGCTAAGTGTGAACTCTTAAAATATTATTAAAAAAAAACAATAAAAATTTCTGTAATGTAATGCATTAGATCAACTGAGACTTTCAGCACTTAAACATTTGTTTATTTTTGCTTCTACAATGCACAATGCTTTTCTTACTTTGTGTCTTGTTTCTAGTCCAAATATCTAATAATCCTTAAATCAAGAAGCATTCTCTAGACAAGCAAAAGATATTGTCTTGTTTTCAGAAACAATGAGTCAAAATTAAGTGCGTTTTTCCCTAAAAAAATATCATTAATCTGGCAAAAGGGTAAGCAAAATAATTGTGTTTTTTGTTTTGACATACAATTATTTTGCTTAGCCCATTAGCAGATTATTTTGCTTGTTTTAATGACAAACTCACCTAATTTTGAGTCATTATTTCTTAAAACAAGACTTGTCTAGAAAATGCTTCTTCATAAAAAAG
This sequence comes from Danio kyathit, assembly GCA_903798195.1. Classification (NCBI taxonomy): domain Eukaryota; kingdom Metazoa; phylum Chordata; class Actinopteri; order Cypriniformes; family Danionidae; genus Danio; species Danio kyathit. Next base: position 6,246,698 of record LR812535.1, read on the forward strand.
TTGTAGATCTGTGGACTAGAAACAAAACAAAAAATCTAAGTAAGAAATGCATTTTGTGCAGTGTATTCTATGAGTTTTCATGCGAGCCCTTAATCATTTTCGAGAAACGCATAAAGATGCATCTTTTTCATTAACATTTGACCTTCTCTACACTTCTACTCTAAACAAAACAACACATTTGACTCTATATTGCATATAGTTACATATATATCTAGATTATTATACTCTATATTTATTTCAGTAACTACAGTTGCAATCAGAATTATTCAATCCCCTGATTTATTAGCCCCCCTGTTTATTTTTTTCCCCAATTTCTGTTTAACGGAGAGAAAAAATTTTCAACACATTTCTAAACATAATAGTTTTAATAACTCATCTCTAATAACTGATTTATTTTATCTTTGTCATGATGACAGTAAATAATATTTGACTAGATATTTTTTAAGACACTTCTATAGAGCTTAAAGTGACATTTTAAGGCTTAACTAGGTTAATTAGGTTAACTAGGCAGGTTAGGGTAATTAGGCAAGTTATTGTATAATGATGGTTTGTTCTGTAGACTATTGAAAAAATATATAGCTTAAAGGGGCTAATAATTTTGACCTTAAAATGGGTCTTAAAAAATTAAAAACTGCTTTTATTCTAGGCGAAATAAAACAAATGAGACTTTCTCCAGAAGAAAAAATATTATCAGACATGCTGTGAAAATTTCCTTGCTCTGTTAAACATCATTTGGGAAATATTTAAAAAAGAAAAAAACAATTCAAAGGCGGTTCAATAATTCTGATTGCAACTGTATATATAAAACATGTGTACTGCATTAAACTAACTGGGAATTATCATATTGTTTACATGATGTTGCTTTGATTACATCCATCTTTCTCATTTGCACAGAAGTCCATCACAGAAAACCATCTGCCAAATGATTAAATGGAAATGTAATGTAAATGCAAAACACCCTCAGCGACCACATAACAACATGTTGGCAGTATGCTTGACACTGAAGTCCATATGAGCAGCTCTAAATCTCACAGTGGACTAATTTAAGGCGATACACAGCTAGCCACCCCATAGCAACACATTGGCAATCGTCCAAAAACCCCAGCATGAGTTTTAGTTTTTATTTTTTTGTTATAGTTTTGCACGGCTAAACACCACTCGCATTGTATTCAGAAAATGTAAACACAACATATTTGCCGCAGTCAACATCGATTGATGGTGAAAACGAAGTCGTCCATCCTATAATAATCACTTTCAGAACAGTCAATATGCTTTAAGCTAAACGAGTGTGCACTGACAACAGAATTAGAAGTGAAACATATTTGGGTGGTGTCATTTTAATGCAGTGTTGTTAATCATATCTTAACCATTCTGTTATGTTTAAGATGTCTATGGGTTGCTGTTGAGTCTTAACTTAGCCACAACTTTCTTTGTGTTTCAGCAAATGGAATAATTTTATGTGACAAATCTTATTTTGACATGTATTTTGGGAAAATGCTGTAATTTAATTTTTTTAAAAACTCAATAATACACTGTGGGCAAATAGACTACCCTTTCGTTATGTTGGGGGCTGTTTTTGCCCCATTGACTTTCATTATAATGACATTTTTTGACTGCAAAGCCATGGCGTCATGTAATCATGCATTCTTGATTGTTGGTGGTTTTCCCGGTTGGGAAGAGTTACAATTTGTTATTTTTACTGTTGTTGTAATGGAAGTCAAGAGGGCAAATACAGCAACGAACAGTAAATGAGGGGAAAAATAAATGAAATATGATGCTGCAAAACTAACAATGCATCAAAGCTAAAGTTATTATTCCTTCAGATGTCCAAAATTGTGATAAATGTTAAAAATACACTCACCGGCCACTTTATTAGGTACACCTTACTAGTACCAGGTTGGACCCCTTTTTGCCTTCAGAAAATATTCCTCAGAGATTTTGCTCCACACTGACATGATAGCATCACACAGTTGCTGCAGATTTGTCGACTGCACATCCATGATGCCAATCTCCTGTTCCAGCACACCCCAAAGGTGCTCTATTAGATTGAGTTATGGTGACTGTGGAGGCCATTTGAGTACAGTGAACCTATCGTCATGTTCAAAAATCCAGTATGAGATGATTCACGCTTTATGGCCCGTTATCCTGCTGGAAGTAGCCATCAGAAGATGCGTACACTGTGGTCATAAAGGGATGGACATGGTCAGCAACAATACTCAGGTAGGCTGTGGCGTCGACACAATGCTCAATTGGTACTAATGGGCCCAAAGTGTGCCAAGAAAATATCCTCAACACCATCACACCACCACCACCAGCCTGAACCGTTGATGCAAGACAGGATGGATCCATGCTTTCATGTTGTTGATGCCAAATTCTAACCCTACCATCTGAATGTCGCAGCAGAAATCGAGACCAGGCAACGTTTTTTCCAATCTTTCTATTTTGTTGAGCCTGTGTGAATTGTAGCCTCAGTTTCCTGTTCTTAGCTGACAGGAGTGGCACCCGGTGTGGTCTTCTACTGCTGTAGCCCATTTGCCTCAAGGTTGGACGTGTTGTGTGTTCAAAGATGCTCTTCTGCAGACCACGGTTGTAACGAGTGGTTATTTGAGTTACTCTTGCCTTTCTATTAGCTCGAACCAGTATGGCCATTCTCCTCTGACCTCTGGCATCAACAAGGCATTTGCGCCCACAGAACTGCCGCTTACTGGATATTTTCTCTTTTTCAGACCATTCTCTGTAAACCCTAGAGATGGTTGTGAGAACACCCACTTTTTTTTGAACTTTTCAAGGTTAAAAGTGGTTGGAAGAAAGATCATAATGCAATTCAAAACTGTAAATAAATAAAAAATAAAAACATCAATCAGAAAAACAGAAAACTGCTAACAATATGTCAAACAAAAAATTATATTGAACAATTAATCTAAAGTTTGAACGTTTATTATTTTTGCACAGCTAAACACCACTCAGATTGCATTCAGAAAACGTAAAAGCCAACATTTTCGCCGCAGTAAACAGGGATTGACTTTCAGCGGTGCATGACGCACCTTTCAAAACATTAGAGGTGAAAGCGAATTCCTCCGCCGCCGTCTATCCGATAATAATATAAGTTTTGATTATTATGATAATGCAGGGACGGTCTTATCATCATCACAGATGTATTATATTGGCTTATGCCCTTAAGCCGCCACGCCGCATGAATAAAAATGTGCCGCTGGCTTTGTGCCGTCTTTTGGCATTCTCCAAATGTTCCCTTCCAATATTTACTGATGTGGAACAGTTCATTTCCTCTGTGCTGTTGCAGCAGCCTCCCTCTCTCTCTCTTCTTTCCCAACAGCCTGCTGTCTAAATGGCATTAAAAAAGCTGAGCCGTGTGACTGGGCTCTGGCAGGATCTGTAAACGCGCTCGGCATCTTCCAGCCTCTGCACCTGTCTACCTCCATCTCTTGCCACGAGCCGCCGGGCCCCTCCTTCAGATAATATATCGCCATCCCATCCATCAAAATCAGTTACCCAACCCCTTCTGGCATTTAAATAAACTAGGCCACCATTCCTGCTTCTCATATCCTGTGGGTTTGTTTCGCCGAGCTGCAAACTTTGCTTTGGATGTTGTGTTATTATGTTCTGATGTGGACGGACATGTATGGATTCACATTAAAATTGTGTGACGGTGTTAAAAACGGGTACAAAAGTGAAGAATATTTAAAGTGATTTCTCCTTCACAGGGTCATCTGTTATCTGGTGTTTTCTACAAACGTGGGATTATTTTGTTCTCATCGCTTAACATTTTGTATGTGCCAACATGCAGATGTCTGGTCAATTAATGTTGATCTCTCTCAAAAAAGAAAGAAAAGAAATATATATATACAGTATATAGCTAAAAAAAAAAATAAAGGGAACACTTAAACAACACAATGTAACTCCAAGTTAGGGCTGGGCGATATGGCAAAAAAAATCTAGATTTTTTCGATTTTTTTTTAATTTTTTTTTACTGTGTAACTATAGTCAACTTAAAACATTACAACAACATGACTGAAGTAACAATCTCTTTATAAGTAACTTGAAAAACCATCTGGTTAAGGAACATGTATTTTTAATGGCCATACATACATAAATTGGTCAACAAGGTGTAGCCTATTACATTCCTATAGACAAATTCCTGCTTGACGATTTAGAAAATATTTGTGTGTAGCTACACCACCCAGTATATATTAAAGATCATCGTGAACAACAAAAAACCCCACAGAAACCTGTTACATATCTATCTATATTTAAATGTCTATCTTATATTTAACAGAATCGTATAACAGCCTATAGCTGAAATGTTGAAAATTGCTCAATTTATTTTTATAAAACATTTGTCAAAACGTATTGATATTTTTTTGGAGTAAAAACAATACCGACATTAAGAATCCATATTTATTTTATTTATTCATTCATTTTACTTGTTTATTGGTGCATATATGGGTTATGATTTAATTCATAGCTACAGTACCTTGGACAGCTACTGTGCCACTTCGTAAAGTTTTCAAGCAAAAGTCCAAATTATAGAAAGATTTGATTTTCTGCGGTGACAGCCGACATTCACAACACGCCGTAACCGTCCTTCAGGTGGTGCGCAGGTATAAGATACAAAACCAGACGTCTGGGATTTGAATTAGGTGCAATTATTTCCTCGTTGTTCAAAGAGTCTGCAAGTTCGTGTTCCATGGATATATGTTGTTGTTGATTCGATGCACAGCAGGAAAAAAGGCTTTCAGCTGTGCATGTAGTCGCTGGTAAAGTTCTCACCCAGATCAGAGCGATCTGTGCTACCGAATACAGCGCAGCATGCAATAAACTCACGCTCAGTCAGGCGAAGTAAAGGTCTCATTGCCTATATGTCAATCAAATGAATTAAGCTCTAGCCACGAATAAAACTTTTAGCCTATTTTATTATTTTGTGTAATGTATATAGTGTAATCAGGGCCAGAGCAAGCTGAACTGGCGCTCTAGGCGAACGCCCTCAACCCGAAAGTGAAATGGAAACTTACCGGTTTGCGGATGAAAGTGAGGACCGAGAGGGGGTGGGTGTCGCGGATGCAAGTGAGGACCGGGGGGTTCTCGCTCCCGCCTAGGTCGCCTCTATGGACGCGCCGGCCCTAAGTGTAAAGCTGGATTTATACTTTCACCTGGCGCCACATCGCGCGCCTTCGCTGACTGCGCGCGCACCTCGCGACAATGGGCTTGCGCACTTGCGCTGAGCCAGCTGTTGTAGCTCATCAACAGAGCCGCGACGTCAACACACAGAATCTATCAGCACGGTTGTCTAACAGTTTAGAACAGTTTGGCACGATAGCGGAAAAGCTGCTTTAATATTTTTATTAAAAAAATCGCGATACCTCGATTTTATAAAAAATTAAATCGTCTTAAAACGTAAATTTGAATTAATCGAAAAAATCGCCCAGCCCTACTCCAAGTGTTCCTTTTATTTATTTTTTGAGTAGTATATATGAGTAGTGGTGAGATGGTGCGCACGAACTGAAGAGCAGGGGAGTAGGGAAGGGGGTGCAGAGGTGTGCTCTAACTGTAGAGCGGGGATGGGTGCGCGCGAACTGAAGAGGGGAGGGGGAGGCGGGGTGGAGAGGTGCGCGCGAACTGAAGAGGGGAGGGGGACGCGGGTGGAGAGGTGTGAATTATGTAGCCGGAGGTACGTATGGCTGCGTTTCATTTTTTTAAGTGAACGCTACGGGGGCGGTATGACGCCGTTCCTTTTGGCACTTACCGGCTGACCACTTCTGTGTGGAGGCCTTTCCCGCCTCAACCAGTATGTCCCATTAGCATGTTGTGTATGTCGGCGAACTTGAGACGCAGAGAGGAGTTGACCACGACGACGACAACCGGGTTCGAGTCCTGGGAAGTGAATAACAGGGTGAGAATGTGGTAAAAATCAGACAAGGGCTTTTCTTTTTCTGGACGGCTTTTGTAAACCGTTGGTTGGGTTTAGGGAAGTGTGTGGGTAGGCGGGTCAATCGGTAAAATTGGTTGGGTTTAGGGAAGGAGGACGGTGGGTCAGTTGATTGGCCGGTCGCCCAGTCAATCATTCAGTCAGACAGACAGACAGATGGTAGGTCGACAGCGGCCTCTGGTGGGTTTACGCGAGAAGAGCGCAGGCGTGAACGGCACTCGCGAGAGACCTCTCGCGGATTCGCTAAAACAAAAACTGCAAAAATACGTATTTATAAGGATAGTGCCTATTGTAAATATTTATAATTTCTGAGAGACAATGCGTCTTTGAGCAAAGACGCTTGACGATGTTCATCCACAAGATGGTGAGCGACCCCGTATAAAAAGCTGCAAGAGAAAAACAGCGTAATTTCGAACTACACATTATTAAACAGGTAAATGACTTTCTAAGTCGATTTCTTTCTTTTGTATGTTGTAGTGCTGTATTTATACCATAGTAATATTGTGATCTCCCAATTGCAACAGAGAACTACTGGGAATTATCTGTAGACTGATGGCATTTCATGCCGTTCAGCATTATAATCTTAAAATGTGAGCAAAATCACCTGTTTTGGCATCTCTTTAGATTATACACTAGAGAATCATTCAAATATTGTAGCTTTACAGTGAGCAACGGTTTCTGCTGTTCTATCATTAGCTGCAGATGTGAATAAATGGCGGAAGAAAGTAGTTCCTCTTAAAAAAGGGTTTTAAGACTCTCCGTGTTTTTTTTTTTTTTTTTTTTTTTTATTTATACACAAGATTATGTAGTCAAACTGTTGTATAAACGCAATATCACACTCACACAAGAGTAGCAGTGCGATGTGGCTGTATATTGTCACTGGTGGGACACTAAGGCACGCCTCCCACCTGTGCCGATTTACAGCCACATCGCACTGCTACTCGTGTGATAGTGCTCATATATATATTTATATACACACACACACACACACACACACACACACACACACACACACACACACACATACATTTGAGTGCACAATTATTAGCCCTCCTATGCAATATTTATTCATTTACAAATGTTTCTCAATTGATATTCAAAGGTGCAGTATGCAAGTTTGACACCCAGTGGTTGAACTAGGTATTGCACTCCTGGTTTAAAACACACGCAAGTGCAGGTTGCCTGATTGATGACAGTGTGCCTGACTATCAGGTCTAAAGGCTGATTTAAATCGTGTTTTAACTGAACGCAACGGCACGAAACAGATGGAATATTTTCCATCTTAAAAGGAGGTTTTGTCCTAACCAACACCTGAAATGTATATTTTAGAAACAGCTTCTACGTATTTCTTACTGCTGAACAACAGGATAAACTGACAATGATCACCCCAGGTGCACCTCACGTGCTTTATTCAGTGTTAAATGCTAATGATGTGAGCTTGAATGACATTTTACATGAGATTTATTGCCATACTACTGAAAGCAGCAGCAGATAGTTCACCTCAGATCTTGAAAATAAAATAAACTGTTTCAAATTGAACTTCAGATCTGTGACTCAGTGCAAGCCAACACATATCAGTGATTCAGCATCATCATTTAATCATGTTAAACAGGTTTAATATGAATTGATTAGATTATAAACCTTACCATTTTGCTGGAGTGCAGTGAGTGCACTACTCTGTGCTTCTAAATAGCTGTATTTAAATTATTGTCATGTTTCGTCTGGTGCAAACACCCAAATTGCTTATCACTGCATATCTCGTCACGTATCGTGTTGTTAGGACACAGGGTTACAATGTAACCTGCTCACCTATTCTTTATGTTAGTAATATTTATATCATTTGCTAATTAATAACCTCATGTCTGAATCGGCGTCTCATTTTGGAGTCTGCTACTGTCAACCAGAGATCGTATTTCAGTCACGGACGCATAATTTGAGAGCCTTCCTGACTGAATGAATGAAATACGCTGTTTTCCACCAAGGCAACCCGGTGTGCTGAAATATAATTGGCTAAACTGGCATTGGGTGGGTTAAATAACCAAAACAAAGACAGACATTCCGGCACGTAACACACATTTTCAAAGCAGAAACTTCAGCATTGTTTTTCAGATAAACAAGAATGTTCACTTAGCATGTTTCCCAAATACCTGCAAACATTTTCTGGTATTTTTATGCTTTTAAAGAGTCAAAGACTTACATACAGCACCTTTAATGTATTGTGCTGCGTTCACACCAGACGCGGAAGAAGCGTCAAGCGCGAGTGATTTACATGTTAAGTCAATGCAAACGCGCGAATAGGCATCCTGCGGCGCGATACGCGCAAATGGTGCGGCTCGAATGACGCGAATTGCGCGAATGGCGCGGCGCGAATGACGCGAATGGCGCGGCGCGAATGTCGCGATAAGCGAGAATTGAGCGTTTGACGCGCTTAACGCGCGAATCGCTCGAGTTCAAATATCTGAACTTCTGCGGACATTCGCGCCGCGTTAACCAATCAGGAGCTTGCTCTTGTGGGAGCATGATTGTGACGTAGCACCTGTTGTTGGTGTCCGTGGGAAATCCTCCAGCCGACACCGACAACAGTTCATCAAACTGGGCTTGGCTCAGTCAGAAGCACCGCTGGAAGCCCCAGTCATCCAGGTTAAATTTCTGGAGGAGTTTATGAGCCCACAGCACTGGGTGCACCTCTGAAAGTATCTAGTGGACTGCTTCAAACGTATCAACGCTGTTTTACAGCCTTCATAAAGCACATAAACACAGATATTTTATCAATAAAATCCATGTTAGCCATTTAGCAACGAAGCTACATTCACCGAGCAGACAGAAGCCCTGCCCATGACGCAAATCCGCGTCTGTTCTGAAGTGAATTTGACGCGCGAATGAAGCGGAGTCTGACGCGCGAATGAAGAGAGTAAACTCAAATGTTCACGCGTCTATTTACTCGCGAATAGCGCGATTTTGCCGCGCGTTCCGCGTTTGGTGTGAACGCAGCATTAAAGACATTTTCACAGTGTTTACTATAATATTTTTTTTCTTCTGGAGAAATTATTATTTGTTTTATTTCAACTAAGCAGAAATTGAAGGAACATATGTCCTTTTATTATGAACATGTTGGACTTGTGGTTGTCTAGTATACTATACAACAGTAAAAAAAATCACATTTAGAAAATATAAGCTTTTAAATCTTAAGTCTTACTTGCGCCAATATGGACAACCTCATCACTTTCACTTTACTGCACTTACAAAAGTACAAACATTAGTATATAGTACATTTTTACTCAGTGCCTAATTTGTAAATGATGTGGTCCTGGAACAGATCGGGGTAACAGATCCGGCATACTAGAGTACGAAGAGGAGTCACGGAAGAAAGTGAAGAGTGGGGCGGGGCGGGCGTGCGTATGAGGAGGGGGATCGGTAAAACAAGGTGCCGGATCAGATTTCAGAGGTTCCGGATCCGGCTTGTTCCGGCCCAAATTAAGCCCTGTTTTTACTGTAAAATTATGATTGCAAGATTTTCCTCTAGAAAAAAAAACAATGTATAAAATTAATTCATATAAAATAATTTAAAATGTGAAAGTATTTTTAAAATAATTTTCGACATTAACCTGTACATATGTTTTAGTTTAGGGCAGCACGGTGGCCAGTGGTTAGCACTGTTGCCTCACAGCAAGAAGGTCGCACCTAATGTTTACATGGTCCTGGAACACATCGGGGTAAAGGATCCAGCATACCAGAGGATGGATGGGTGTTGCAGACATAAGTGAACAGCGGGGGTGGGGGTAGGGATTGGGGGGTGTTGCGGATGA
>LR812535.1:6261447-6276516 GCA_903798195.1 Danio kyathit
TCACAAGCTCAAACTCTAGTGTGACTTTGGCTTCATTTGTTCCCAAACCCCTCCTAAAGCCGCGGTCACACTAGAGTATTTGTTTCGTTGTTTAAGTAGTAAATCTATTTGAGTCACTTTGTGGACTCATGTGTGTGCTGGTCTATAATGGAGATGTGTTAAGGCGCATTGTTGGTGCGTTGCTGTTTTGAGAAACTGAAATAGACCATGCCATTGACCAACTAAAAGTGCTCTAAAGTCCAGCACAGAGCGCGTTAGTTATGCGCTTATGCGGGTCCAAAACATGTACACATAGCTTAATACACACAGGATGTACAGCAAAACACAAATATCTTTACAAATGAAAACAATTGAAGGATTAAAATGTTACAAAAGTTATTATTTTCTACATTTATTTTTCTAGCATTTGTATAATGTTATTATTATTATTAGCAGTATAATTTATTATATGCATATTACTGAATACTTCTATTATGGATGACGTCTGTTCTTTGATAAGATGGCGGCGCTTGGCGTCACGGAGAAGGAAAAAAAAGAGCTAGAATGAAAGAGAGAGAGAGAGGTGATACAGGGCCTCTGGCAGTCATGGAAGAGTCATGCTATGGTTTGTTGTTTTAAAAAAGTTATGGTTTCTCCTATGGCGTTCGTTTGAGTTTCAATCATGCTTTCATCAGCCAGCGTTGTTTAAACCCTGCCGAGATGTCAAGAAGCGGATGAATATGTGAGCAATGTAGCGCTTCAACTAAAGTGAGAACCGCAAAGCCTCTACTACACTTCAGCGCTTCAACTAAAGTGAGAACCGCAAAGCCTCTACTGCACTTCAGCGCTTCAACTAAAGTGAGAACCGCAAAGCCTCTACTGCACTTCAGCGCTTCAACTTAAGTGAGAACCGCAAAGCCTCTACTGCTAGAGCTTCAATCGACAACCGCAAAACCCCAACTTTCTACAAGGATGCGTGAGTAAACCCGCTAATGACTGTGACTCTGACTTGCACTTTGAGTTTTTTTCTCTCTTCTCTTTCAAGGACTTTTGAACTGATAAATAATTGAACTATTTTTGGTGTTGATGACAAGACTGAGAGTACTTTTGTTGCTTGACCACTTTTTTCAAATTTGAGTTTTTCAAATTGATCCCTTTTTGAAAAGTTATATGAGTGTGTATTTGTTTGATGGTTTGCAACTATGTGATTTCTTTGTTGTTTGATTCCTGATTTAATTTTCAAACATGATTGGTGGTGATGATAGAGTATTTTGAGTGTTTTTCCCCCTCAATGATCACAACTAGTGGGTCTGTGTATGAACAGGAGTTTAACAGGCCTTTGTAAGGTTTCCTGCTTCTATTGTAATTTTTTTGTTTGACTTATTTGACAGTGTGATGCTGTCTGGTACCCCAGCATTATAAAGTGAGTAAAGGAAACGTTACAAAACAAAGCCCAAAAAATGTTTATCCTGACAGGATTTTCTGTCTATAAACCTTTTATTTTTACTATATAAACTATACTGTTATTCTGAGTGGCTTTTCATTTGCTTTTTCCCTTCTAAATCACAGTAAAAAAAAAAAAGTATGGTGCTCATTATTTTCCTTAAAAAATTAATAAACAAAATAATAAACAGGTTACATTCTAAAGCCTGGTTTATACTTCTGCGTCAAGTGATCGGCATGACCCACGGCGCAAGCCTCACACGTAGCCGTGCATTTATACTTCTGCGCGCTGTTTCTGTTTCTCTGCAATACACTTCCGAAACGCTAGCTGGCAGTAGGTGTTTGTTTCTCTGTGTCGAGTTTCTTCGCTGGTTTTTTTGTTTTTCCTGAACACTTCCTTAATGTACAAGTGGCTCAAACTCGCTCATTTTGAGGCGGGAACCGTCGGACGTGGAACAACTTTAATCATAAGGTAAACACAAAACAACAGTCTCCATCCGGAGCTCCTTCACGGGACTCCACACTTGTAAACACGCGCTGCATCGGGCGCACGGCTCTCACCTCCGCCCACACTCGTCAGCGCTACCAAGCCGACCAATCACAGAGCTTGCGCTACGCGTTAGATTTTTTGAGAGGTGCACGTCAACGACGCCGACGGCCACGGCGAGGGGCTATGCGTCCACGCGTAGGCTGCGCCGTAGCATACGCGTGCGCTTGACGCAGAAGTATAAATCGGCCTTAATGCTTAAAATGCATTGCGTGATGCAGGGGCGTTGCTAGACATAAAGTTCTACTGGGGCACAGCTCCCCCTAAAAAAAAATAGAATAAAATAAATAAAACACACACACACACACACACACATATATATATATATATATATATATGAGCAATTCCATGCAAATGCCAACCTTGTCATGAAAAAAATTACGTTTTCACCAAAATACGGAAACCGTTTCTGCTTTTTTTTGTGTAAGCAAGTATTTTACAGTACTTTAGAAATTCTCAAAAATGCGTCTGTCAATGTTTTCAACTATTATATTTGATTTACCAAAGTCACACAAATGGAAATTTCACATCTGTCACATCCATAACGGAGAGACGTCACATCCATAACGACACTTTTTCCTCATAAATGCAAAAATATTACATTAAATAAAATCAAACATGTTTGTTCTATAGTGAGCCAACTCTTATCCTTTTGATTAGCATTGTTTCTTTTGGGTTGTGAATTTCTACAAAGCATGTTGTATACTGTAAACTCGCAGACTTTTTTTGTCACATCCATAACGCATGCTTATTTTTCTCGTTTTAAAGTACAAAACATGTTTACATATTGATATTTTTCTGATCCCATAACTCTGTGGTTAGTTGTTCTAGAAAATATAAACAGATGTGTCAATATAATGTTAACGGACACTTTCTATGTGAATTTATCATATATATATATATATATATATATATATATATATATATATATATATATATATATATATATATATATATATATATATATATATATATATATATATATATATATATATATATATAATTATAAATAAATATATATAATTATAAATAAATATATATAATTATAAATAAATAACAGTATTATTGTTATTATACAATTATTATTCTAAATAAATAACAGAAATTAATCCTAAATGTAACTGAAAAACCATCTAAAAGACACACACCTGGAGTGATGCTAAGATAATTTAAGAAATCTTTTGCATGAATATTAAGTTCATCTGAATGAAATTCTATAGACAATTCTATAGAATACAAAAAAAGGATGTTTTATAGAATTATCTGTTGTGTGTTGTTTTAGACCCGACTTATGGCCGAGAATTAGATTACTTCCCTGACTCATCATCCCTCCTTTTTGCTTCAAACAAGGAGCCATGCTTAGTCTGAATAAGATCACCATCATATATTTTTAAACTTTGTTTTGTTGACTTGCAAAACTCCCTCTGTGCCGACACTTCCACATAGAAGACTGTTACGCCGGTTTCACAATGCATGAGCGGCGCGTAAGTGCGGCTATTTTTCCGGCGTGCATGTTCGCAACCGGGACTGAGGCGCACGGGTATGGTTTTTTCTGTGCATTTGCTCAGTTTGCTTTTTAACTAAACTACATTGCTTTCACCAGCGTTGATTTGGTTGCACATAGAGAATAACGTCTTCATTTTAGAATTACGGCTCAATACACTTGAATATAAAGTAAATCTCATCTCAAACCATTTATTGGGGCACTGGCGATTTTTACTGGGGCACGTGCCCCAGTAAATGGGGTCTAGCGACGCCCCTGGCGTGATGCATAAAATTCACAGCTGATCAGATGACGGAGTGTGTGATGTTCCTGCTGAATGTATTTACTCATTTAATGGAGATCAATGACCTAAAACAATAATCAAAACTTCTCCCTAAAAAACCATTACCTACTGCCAAAAGAATAAAGCTTCATATTTGCAATGTTTTTTTTTTTTTTTTGACAATAAGCCTAGAGCTCGCTGCGGGTATGAAGCAAGTTTCCAAGGCTAACACTTTTCTTGTTAGACATGCTGTGAGAAATTACAGATATGATAGATTTCCAATGGGATTTCAGCTGGTTTGATATCTAGTCATTCACTCAAGTGTGCACTATCCTCCATGGAGTAAGAAGTGCAGAACGTAGCTATATTAACTGTTTTTTTTTCTTCTTCTTCTGGGTGTTTACTAATACTCCATGTTGTTTGTAGACAGAATTTTGTTGGTGACAATTTTCATTTATTCATTTTCCTTCAGCTTAGTCCCTTATTCATCAGGGGTCGCCACAGTGCAATGAACTGCCAACTTATCCAGCATATGTTTTACACAGTAGACGTCCTTTCAGCTGCAACCCAGTACTGGGAAACCAATAACCATACAATCTCATTCACAAACATACACTACGAACAATTTAGCTTACCCAATCTACCTATAGCGCATGTCTTTGGACTGAAACCCACATTAGTTTTTTTTTTTTTTTTTTTTTTTTTTTTTATCTATGTTGTTTTTGACAGTTTGTTTATAGTTTGTTAGGAACTTGTCAGTGTTTCTTGTCATTTAAACACCTGTGATTAGGGGTGTCAAACATAGTTCCAACCCTGCTCCAGCACACTTACCTGTAGGTTTCAAACAATTTAATTAGGGTTGGAACTAAACTGTGCAGAGCTGCAGCCCTCCCGGAACTGTGTTTGACACCTGTGAGTTGAACTAACTAAGTGTAAACCACATACTGTATATATAGTGTGTGTTGATTGTAAACTTTTTCACATTTAGCAATTCATTTTTCATGTGTAAAGTCAGAGATGCCCAAATTAGGGCCCGTGGGCCAAAGTTGGCCATGGTAATCTTTGGTTTGGCCCACCATCCTATCTGAAAAGAGATAGAGAATGATGTGGAGTTGGTTGGAGCGAATGCCTTAGACCAGGGGTGTCCAAACTCGGTCCTGGAGGGCCGGTGTCCTGCATAGTTTAGCACCAACTTTCTTTAACACACCTGCCTGGAGCTTTCTAGTATACCTAGAAAGAGCTTGATTAGCTGGTTCAGGTGTGTTTAATTGGGGTTAAAACTAAAATATGCAGGACACCGGCCCTCCAGGACCGAGTTTGGGCAGCCCTGCCTTAGACAGAGATTGTCATTTTGAAATTAATAATTACCTTTTTGTTTTTTTGTTTAATTGAGGAGCTACAAAAAAAGCCAACTAAAATTAAATGTTTCATATGAATCAGACTTTTAAAATGTAAATGCTGTCACTTGACAGATAGAGGGCAACGCACAAGACATCTGTAACCAGAGGATGTGACACTGACAACAGGGTGCGGATCCAAATGCAGGTTTATTGGCAAGGTCAGGTAAGCAGTGGTCAAAACAGGAACAAACAGATGTGGTAATCCAAAAAGGTAGTCGTAATAGCAGACAGATGGTCACAAGGCAGGCAGCAATACAGGATGAACAGACAGACGAGGCAAAGATCAAACCAGGCAAAAACAAGACAAAGGAAACGCGTTGTAATGTCACTTACAGTAAACAAGACTCAGCCCCTATTGTGTTGTGTTTGAGCTGTACTTAAAGGTGCAGTATGTAAGTTTGACACCCAGTGGTTGAACTAGGTATTGCACTCCTGGATCATAATAAAAGTACGCTGGGATGCCAGATTGTGTACAGGAGCGAGTGATTTAAACTGTGTTCTAAATAAAAGCAACGACACGCGATAGAGGGAATATTTTCCATATTAAAAGGAGTTTTTGTCCTAACCAACACCTCGAATTGATATATTAGAAATGGCTTCTATTTCTCACAGCTGAACAACAGAAACATATGACAGCTAGATCACCTCAGGTAAGCCTTGTGTGCTTTATTCTGTGCTAAATGCTAACAATGCGAGTTTGAATGCATTTTATATGGCATTTGTTGCCATATACTGAAAGCAGAAAGTTCACCTCAGATCTTGAAATACAATAAACCGTCTGAAATTGAACTTTAGAACTAAACACATATGAGTGATTCAGCATCTACATTGATGTTAAAGTGGGTTAACATGTATTAAATAGATTCTAAACCTTACCGTTTGGTGAGCGAGTGCATATTCTGTGCTTCTGAAAGGCTGTATTTACATTTCTGCCGTGTTTCGTCTGGTGCAACAGCCAAATAGCTGATCACTGCCTCTCTCGTCACAGCGTGTTGTTAGGACACGCGGTTACAATGTAACCTGCTCACCTAATGTTTACGTTCGTAATATTTATGTAATTTGCTAATTAATAACCTCATGTGGAACTGCATATGTCTCCCATACTGTTCTTTTTGGTCACGGACGCATGCTTTCAGAGTCTTTCTGAATGAATGAATGAAATACGCTGTTTTCCAACAAGGCAACCCAGGGTGCTGACATATAATTGGCTAAACTGGCATTGTGCATATGAAATTTATGTAAACAAAGGACAGCGCTCCGGCACGGAAAACCCATTTTCAAAGCAGAATATCTGACTTCAGCATTGTTTTTCAGTTAAACAAGTATGTTCACTTGGGATGTTTCTTAAATATCTGCACACTATTATGGTATTTTTATGCTTTAGAAGAGTCAAAAACTTACATACAGCACCTTTAAAGTTCAAGTAATCAGTCTGTGAGCAGCTTCAGCTGTGTGAGTCTAATCAAAGGTGACTAGGAGCAGGTGAGTGTGTGTGCAAGACTGGGTTTTGTAGTCCATTTACCAGCAGATTTGTAGTCCTATGCGTTTACCAGCGATCTGCACAGGCTGGATCGCTGGTGATCATGACAACATCGGTGAGCAAATCAAGGCAAAGGAAGGATCAGCTCAACAAGTGTATTCAGTATTGAGTTCCATTGTGTTATAAACTGTGTTATAAATGGGATTGTTTATGTTTTTTACTATAACAAGTTGATTGTAAAACATAAAAAATTATACTGCAACATCAGTTAATATGTTTTAAAGCAACTTTTTTCTAGATAATTTTAAATAATAAGCAAACAAATGAGCAAATTTAATGTAATACAGTTTGGTGTATTTAACTTTGGCCCACAGCCCTTAATCAAGTTTGGTTTTTGGCCTTTTATAAGAAAAGGTTTGGGCACCCCGGTGTAAAGTTAGCATACTAGTGAGAAACGAATCATTGCAGAAGCTGAAATATATATATATATATATATATATATATAATATATATATATATATATATATATATATATATATATATATATATATATATATATATATATATATATATTTTTTTTTTTTTATTATTAAATTATTTTTTTAAATGTATTTGATGTACATTTTTGACATTTTGTTCATATAAAAAAAAGTGAAGAGCAAGATTTCAGTTTAAAGAATTTGACTTTTTTTGCAATGATGACTTTATTATGGCATTTGTACATGTATAGTCAGGCTAGTTTGCTGGTTCGAACCCCGGCTGGGTCAGTTGGCATTTCTGTGTGGAGTTTGCATGTTCTTCCCGTGTTTACGTGGGTTTCCTCCGGGTGCTCTGGTAATATTTGCTGTATTGTGGTATAGGTGAATTGAATAAGCTAAACTGGCCGTAGGTTATGATTAGTTGTGTAAAAATTCTGCACTTCAATAATGCCACTGAAAGAGGAATGCTCCACATTTCTGTTTAGTTCCATTATGTCATGTTATGTTTACATGGTAGACTTTTAGGTCAGACTAATTTTGAATTTTGCTTGTATATGAAAATCGGGTTGAGGTCAGAACACGTCAGTTTGAGGTCAAAATTTGTCAAGATGAATTTTAGTTAAATCATAACACAACATAACACAACCAAAGAGTAATGTGTAAGGCTGATTTATACTCCTGCGTCGAGTTATCACAGTGACCGTCGTGCATTTATACTTCTGTGTGCTCAGGGACGTGCAGAGACCTTTTAAGGGGCAGGGGCTCAAGTGGAAAAAAAGGCATTTTTATTAAATAATAATAATAATTGTACTTTAATAAATAAAATATATTAAAAGAGATTTCACCCTAAATTCACCATATACTCACCCTTAAAAGGATAGTTCATTCAAAACTAATAAATCTGTCACGATTTACTCACCGTTTACTTGTTGCAAACCTATATGACTTTTTTTCTTCTGTTGAACACACAAAATAATATTTTGAAGAAAGCAGGAAACCTGTAACCATTGACTTTCATAGGATTTATTTTCCTACTCTGGAAGTCAATGATTTCAAGTTTATAGCATTTTTTTTTATCTTTAATTATTTAGTGTTCAACTAAATAAAGAAACAAAGATTTGGGACCACTTGAGGGTGAGTAAATTTAAATGTTTGGGTGAACTATTCCTTTTTAATCTATTATTTTTGTTTGAGTATTTTTTTCTGTTGAACAAAATAATAAAATATGTTGAAGAATGTAAAATCGCCGGTTCGAGGCTTGCTTGAGCCAAGATATACTTAAAAATTTTGTTTTTTTGTTTGACAGGGAAAGCGATCCTTAAATAGAACATGCATTAACTTAAACACATATTATTATTAGTATTTAAAAAATAATTATTATCCCCAGGAAAAAAGGGCACTTTTTCTCCAGGAGAAAAAAGGGCCGGAGCTCAGGCCCCCAAAGCCCCCACCTCTGCACGTGCCTGTGTGTGCTGTTTGTGTTGTTCTGCAATAACACTTCTGAAATGCTAGCATGTTCCTCTGTGTCAAGTTTCTTTGCAGGTGTTTTGGTTTTCTGAACGCTACCTTAATGTACAAGTAGCTAAAACTCGCTCTTTCAGAGGCGGTAATCGGCGGAGGTGCAACAATGTTAAGCCACGGCGAGGGCTATGCAACCGCGTGAAGGCTGCGCATATGCTTACACTTGTGCTTGACATAGAAGTAAAAATCAGCCATAATGGTGTGAGCTTTTGACAGTATATGGATGTAACATTATGACATTAAAGTGACGTTGAATTTTAGTTAGCTTACTACACAGCATAAACCAACCAAAGATAAATGTCTACTGATGTTAGACATTGACATTGTATGGATGTCATATTATGACATTAAAATGATGTTGGATTTTAGTTAGTTAATGCCACAGCCTAAAACCAAACAAATATCAATGCCAGATGACATCGGTATTAGACAGCAAATTGACGTTAATTTTTGGTCACCTGACGTCACAACAAAAATAGAACTAAAGATGAACGTCATATGACATTGTGTGCCTGCTGGGATGAAAACAGAACAATTAAGTTGTCCCGAATCAAATCAAGAATTATGTTGTTTCAGCTCATTTTAAATAAGTAGTCTGTGTGCATTTGTCATGTGTTAACTATCCTTACTAGCAAGATAACGTTATATATTTGCCCTGGCCTGTGGTGCGTTTCCCAAAACCATCGTTAGCCAACTAAGGTCGCAAGTTCCGTCGTTACAAACATAGTTCGTTGATTTGTCGTTTCCCAAATCCATCGCTCCAACGAACATTCGCAAACTGCGTCGCAAACTTGAGCCCTTGAAACGACACCGCTGGAGCTGTAGTTAGAAGCATAGTTCCAGGCTGTGTTCTATTCCCACTTATCCCCCTATGCCCTATTCATTTAGAACATTCTAACATTCAAAGCTGGAATTATTAAAATAAAAAAGCATTAAGGTCATCTCTCTTAGGTGTAATTTGCTTTCAAAGTATTTTTACAGTTCAGTTTTAGCGATCTTCATGTTTACAATTGTGCTCCCTTCGCAGTGCCCTTTGAAAACATTGATATCATTTTGAACACAGCCACATGGCGAACGCTATAGGTATATTTAAGAGCGGAAATTATGTTATGTCTCCAAGCTTGTGAAAATAAAAAACACAGCATATGTTAATTATTTATTTTATAGTGGGTTATTTATTAAGTTTCTCTGCTGTATATGACATGGGTCTGTTGGTTAGAACTTTCTGCTGTGGTTTGCATGTGTCAAATTGTATTTTTTTAAAATATATTAACAATATCCTAAATAATAAAAATAATCATCATCATCATTATCATCATCATTAATATTATTAATGTTATTATTAAAGTAAATATATTTATAATAAATCGCCTCATTATTTATTTATTTATATGATTTATATATGATATTAGAATATTGTTAGCTTTTGTAAATGATTTTATGTTTTAGAATAGAATAATGTTCAACTTCTCAATAATATTAGTAAAGCAACATTGGCCCTATGTGCCATTTACATATATTTTAATTAATAGGCTTATGGAAAACGAGTGCATGTCTTTACCGAAAACTAATATTGGATTTTATTTTAAATGCGTGTTTGTGTAAAACAATATAATTTGCACAAAAAATGATAGGGTTGTTCTCTATAAAGAATTTACTCCACCCCGTTTAGAGCATCATTATGGGCGTTTTAGGTTCTAACTAACGTGGTTCAAGCGATGGATCTGCGACAGAGAAACTACGGGTTTTGGGAAACACTCGTCGCTACATCGTTCTTTTGCCAAACGATTGCATCGCATTATGATAGTTCAGCCGCGAGTTACGTTGTTTGTTTGGGAAACGCACCCCTGCTTGTTTTTGTTCTAGACATCATTGATATTGTTTGCTGTTGACACATAATTGGCTTCTGAGAAGGAATTTGCATTAGCAACTTCAGTGATTAGTTTGTTATAATACAGTATCAATGGTACAGCATGTGCATCATAAGTAAAATATGCTGCTAAATTTCTCCTCTCCATATGGATTCCCCAACATATGAAATAGCTTGAAACCTTTGCAATTTGCATTAAATTCAGGGTCCATTTAGTAGTCTGTAATCAGTATTTATTATCAATAAAGTGCAAATTCGATCTTTCAAGGGCACTGCTTTGTACATTACACCATTTTCCTATCCAAAAAGATGAATTTATTACACTGCAATTGGATTTACTCGTTGCGTCCACCTGTTTTAGATGAACTATATGCTGATCATAACATGATAAACACCTTCACTGTTTTAGTGCATTCAGTTGCTTTGTTGCTTTAGGGAGCAAGCACAGTTTTTTGTAGTTCGATTACAGTGTTGTTGTTTTGGCAGGATAAAGTGTTTATCGCGAGGGAAGTGTAAGAGTAATGGTTGTAGCAGCTTGTTGTTGTAGTACATTCATTCACATTAAAGCTCTGGTTCGCATCTGCTTGTGCAGCGCTGTAACTCAGAGCGAACCTGATTTCTTCCACAAAACTAAAACAGAGGAATCATAAATCAGTGTATTGTTGTTTGCGTGATGTTGCCCCACACCGTTGAGGATTCATTAATGCTGGGTTTGTTCCATTGGAAATCTTCGGGTGTCTGGAGGAACCACACGCAGGAGACCCGTTCAATTCCAATGAAAATACTCTGATATTAAACCTCCGTGATGATTTAATAGTCTCTCTCATGGATTTCTGTTGGTCATAAATCACGGTTCTTTAATTGACCCTTCACCTTTCTTTGATTTGTGCACCGCGCATGAGTTTTACCGTGCGTCCCAAAAGCCGAATGTATTTGTTTACTATGTTTGTGTGTGGTATTTAAGGTATTTTCTGTACAATTTTCAGCTGTAATGATTGAAAAAAAAACTGACCTTGTCTGGAAAACATTTCTAGTCCAGGTTTACAGTAGGGTCAGGTAAGAGTTTAGGCTTTCTTTATGATAATGTCAGTCATTGTGGAAATTCTATGTTGTGTTACATGGACATGTATCTGGTCTGTAGCTTGTCCACTGAGACTGGTTGTCCTATTTATGTTTAAAAAGGGACAACAAAACAGAAAACAAGCATGAACTAATACTGCGGGGGAATACCTATTGAAACACGTCCACCATTTTTTCTCAGAAAACATATTTCTAAAGGTGCTGTTGACTTGACATTTCCCCAGATGTTGGTAACAACCAAAGAGACCCATACATGCAAAGGAAACTAAACTAATTAGTTTACAAATTAAGTTATGTGTAATAAAATGAAATGATGCAGGAAAAGTACTGAACACATGAATGAAGGTGTAGAAAGGCAGTGAAAGCCCAGACTGCAGCTGAAATCTCTCAGTAGTTCTTCAGCAACCCTCTGCCCTTCATCAGTGTAAATGAATATCAGCTGCTTCAGTTCAACATCTACATTAGCAGGAGGATGAAGATGAAACCAGGGTGGACATTTCAGCAAGACACTGATCCAAAACACAGCCAAGGAAACTCTCAAATGCTTTTAGAGAAAGAAAATCAAGCTGTAGATTGGCCCAGCCAATCACCTGACTTGAATCCAATATAGAATACAAAATAAAGCTTAGATTTGATAGACGAGACCCACAGAACCATCAAGATTTTGACTCTCTGTTGAAGTCTGTGACAAACTCACACCTGAGCAATGCACGTGACTTCATTCTCCATATGAGAGGCGTCTTTAAGCTGCCATCATTAAAAAAGCCTTTTATATAAAGTATTAAATACGTTTCAGTAGTTCAGCACTTTCTCCTTGTGTCATTTCAGTGTTATTGCACACAACTCATTTTCAGATTTTGTTTTGTTTTATTTTTATGTTTGTATTTGAACCACAAAAATCTGGTTCAAATTACATGTCAACAGTTCATTTAAAATTATTATTCACAGGAAAAAACATGACATGTTGGATACTTATTTCCCCCGCTGTACGTGTATCAAGAATGACTGTGAGGGAGCTACTGTTCAGCATTTAATTTTGAGCGGTTGCTTTTTTTTAAAATCACCTTTTAGCTTCATTGTAGTTGAATTGAATAGAATAGTTGAATTTTTAATGCTATTATGCATACTGTAGGCTAGGGATTCCCAAACTTTTTAGCCCACGACCCCCCCCCCCCTAAATAACAAATCCAATGACTCGCGACTCCAACTATGCTCGAATGTGGTTATAAACGTTGCACAAAATGTGCACATGCACCAATAGGAATTATATAAACATGAGCATATTGACAACACAAAAAAGTGCTGCAGTCTAACAACCAAATCATTTTTTAATATATTATACGTTTATATTTATTTTTATTATTAAAAAAATCGAACGGTGGATGGCTTTTTATTTCCATGTTTGTTTTGTTTTTTATGTACAGTGAAATTCAGAATTATTGCCCCCCTTTTGAATTTGTTTTTGTTTTTTAAATATTTCTCAAATGATGTTTAACAGAGCAAGGAAACTTTCACAGTATGTCTGATAATATTTTTTCTTCTGGAGAAAGTCTTATTTGTTTTATTTCGGCTAGAATAAAAGCAGTTTCTTATTTTTTTAAACCCATTTTAAGGTCAAAATAATTAGCCATTTAAGCTATATATATATATATATATATATATATATATATATATATATATATATATATATATATATATATTTATTATTATTATTTTTTTTTTTGATAGTCTACAGAAGAAACCATCATTATACAATGATGGTTATATATGAACTTGCCTAATTCCCCTAACCTGCCTAGTTAACCTAATTAACCTAGTTAAGCCTTTAAATGTCACTTTAAGCTGTATAGAAGTGTCTTAAAAATATCGAGTCAAATATTATTTACTGTCATCATGACAAAGATAAAATAAATCAGTTATTAGAGATGAGTTATTAAAACTATTATGATTAGAAATGTGTTAAAAAAAATCTTCTCTCCGTTAAACAGAAATTAGGAAAAGAGAAAAAACAGGGGGGCTAATAATTCAAGAGGGCTAATAATTCTGACTTTAACTATTAAATACTATTTTATTATATCGTATATGGGTTATGGATAAAATATGATAATTCTAATAGTTTAATACTGTTTAATAATAATAATAATAATAATATATATACACACACACACACACACACAAGATTTTTGCATATCACCAAGTGACCCCCCACTCATTGTCTCGCAACCATTACTTTGGGAACCCCCGCTGTAGGCTATAGTGAAAAAAAGGTGTTTTGCTTTTTCCATCACAAAACAAATGTTAATTTAAAGCTACCCAGCAAACAATTTCGTGTTTAATAGACGTCTAATATAGACATCTAAACGTAGACTGCTTGGCTGAAACAAGGCTAAACTTGGGTTGTCAGTGAAAATCTAATAGACATCTAAGAATAACACACACATCTTCATTCAGCATCAAAACAGATCACTGTGTTCTCCTTGTAAAAGCTCTCAGCATTTAAATCCAATTAGTGGATTCTCCCAGAGGAGTGTGTATGTGCGTGCATGTGTGTTTGTGCATGTATGTGTGTTATGTTTGTTTAGTGTCTCTGTTATGTCTGTGTGTGCGTACCTGCATATAAGTGTGTTAGTGTGTGTGTGTGTGCGCGCTTGTCTCTATGTTCGATTCTGTGTGGTTATTGTCTGCTATGCGTGTCTGTTTTTGTATGTGTCCATGTGTGTTGTGTGTGCTTTGTGTGTGTGTTTTGTGTTTGCATATATGTGTGTGTGTGTAAGAGAGAGAGTGTCTGTATGCATTTGTGCATGTGTGTGAGTGAGTGAGTGTGTGTGTGTGTTCTATGTTTGTGTGTATGGTTGAGTGTGTTTTGTGTGTGTGACTTCTGTGTGTGTGCCCATCAGTCTGTCTGTCTGTGCTTGTGTATGTGTGCTTTGTGTGTCTGTGAGTGTGTGTGTCTACCTGAGAACACCTGAGCTCCTCTGAGATGATGTGAGTTTGCTGCTGTGTGACCTCTGACCTCTCTGTGAGACCTGAGGGCTGATCCGCATCTCCTCACACCTGAGCGTCACTCTGTCGATCTCTCATGCGTGAAACAGACCACCAGCAGCTCACCTCAACACCTGCACACAGAGGCAGATATAGAGCAGGTCAGATCACACTTTTTCATTCATATTTCACATCTTTACATTGAAATCTGCCCCAGCACTCAATGTCTGTGTGACCGAATTACACTGATGAACCAACAAATACAACTGACACACTGATGAACCAACAAATACAGCTGAAGTCAAAATTATGAAGCCCTCAGTCAAGTTTACATTATTTTGTAAATTGTTTTCCACTTTAATGGAAATATATTAAACAAACTTGATTAATGTAACCATTTAGAAGAAAACAGTATGTTTTACTATAGCTTTCAGACCTAGGGCGCCACCATCTGTCGCTGTGTCTGACGTCACGGGGTTGGTTCCGTTCCCTCAGCTGAACAGATACAGTGGAAGTAATGGA
>LR812535.1:6276529-6286529 GCA_903798195.1 Danio kyathit
AATATTTAAAAAAGAAAAAAACAATTCAAAGGCGGTTCATAATTCTGATTGCAACTGTATATATAAACATGTGTACTGCATTAAACTACTGGGAATTATCATATTGTTTACATGATGTTGCTTTGATTACATCCATCCTCGCACAGAAGTCCATCACAGAAAACCATCTGCCAAAGATTAAATGGAAATGTAATGTAAATGCAAAACACCCTCAGCGACACATAACAACATGTTGGCAGTATGCTTGACACTGAAAGTCCATATGAGCAGCTCTAAATCTCACAGTGGACTAATTTAAGGCGATACACAGCTACCACCCATAGCAACAATTGGCAATCGTCCAAAACCCCAGCAGGATTTAGTTTTATTTTTTTGTTTATAGTTTTGCACGGCTAAACACCACTCGCATTGTATTCAGAAAATGTAAACACAACATATTTGCCGCAGTCAACATCGATTGATGGTGAAAACGAAGTCGTCCATCCTATAATAATCACTTTCAGAACAGTCAATATGCTTTAAGCTAACGAGTGTGCACTGACAACAGAATTAGAAGTGAAACATATTTGGGTGGTGTCATTTTAATGCAGTGTTGTTAATCATATCTTAACCATTCTGTTATGTTTAAGATGTCTATGGGTTGCTGTTGAGTCTTAACTTAGCCACAACTTTCTTTGTGTTTCAGCAAATGGAATAATTTTATGTGACAAATCTTATTTTGACATGTATTTTGGGAAAATGCTGTAATTTAATTTTTTTTAAAAACTCAATAATACACTGTGGGCAAATAGACTACCCTTTCGTTATGTTGGGGGCTGTTTTTGCCCCATTGACTTTCATTATAATGACATTTTTTGACTGCAAAGCCATGGCGTCATGTAATCATGCATTCTTGATTGTTGGTGGTTTTCCCGGTTGGGAAGAGTTACAATTTGTTATTTTTACTGTTGTTGTAATGGAAGTCAAGAGGGCAAATACAGCAACGAACAGTAAATGAGGGGAAAAATAAATGAAATATGATGCTGCAAAACTAACAATGCATCAAAGCTAAAGTTATTATTCCTTCAGATGTCCAAAATTGTGATAATGTTAAAAACACTCACCGGCCTTTATTAGGTACACCTTACTAGTACCAGGTTGGACCCCTTTTTGCCTTCAGAAAATATTCCTCAGAGATTTTGCTCCACACTGACATGATAGCATCACACAGTTGCTGCAGATTTGTCGACTGCACATCCATGATGCCAATCTCCTGTTCCAGCACACCCCAAAGGTGCTCTATTAGATTGAGTTATGGTGACTGTGGAGGCCATTTGAGTACAGTGAACCTATCGTCATGTTCAAAAATCCAGTATGAGATGATTCACGCTTTATGGCCCGTTATCCTGCTGGAAGTAGCCATAGAAGATGCGTACACTGTGGTCATAAAGGGATGGACATGGTCAGCAACAATACTCAGGTAGGCTGTGGCGTCGACACATGCTCAATTGGTACTAATGGGCCCAAAGTGTGCCAAGAAAATATCCTCAACACCATCACACCACACACCACCACCTGAACCGTTGATACAAGACAGGATGGATCCATGCTTTCATGTTGTTGATGCCAAATTCTGAACCCTACCATCTGAATGTCGCAGCAGAAATCGAGACCAGGCAACGTTTTTTCCAATCTTTCTATTTTGTGAGCCTGTGTGAATTGTAGCCTCAGTTTCCTGTTCTTAGCTGACAGAGTGGCACCCGGTGTGGTCTTCTACTGCTGTAGCCCATTTGCCTCAAGGTTGGAGTGTTGTGTGTTCAAGATGCTCTTCTGCAGACCACGGTTGTAACGAGTGCTTATTTGAGTTACTCTTGCCTTTCTATTAGCTCGAACCAGTATGGCATTCTCCTCTGACCTCTGGCATCAACAAGGCATTTGCGCCCACAGAACTGCCTCACTGGATATTTCTCTTTTTCAGACCATTCTCTGTAAACCCTAGAGATGGTTGTGAGAACACCACTTTTTTTTGAACTTTTCAAGGTTAAAAGTGGTTGGAAGAAAGATCATAATGCAATTCAAAACTGTAAATAAATAAAAATAAAAACATCAATCAGAAAAACAGAAAACTGCTAACAATATGTCAAACAAAAAATGATATTGAACAAATCTAAAGTTTGAACGTTTATTATTTTTGCACAGCTAAACACTACTCAGATTGCATTCAGAAAACGTAAAAACCAACATTTTCGCCGCAGTAAACAGGGATTGACTTTCAGCGGTGCATGACGCACCTTTCAAAACATTAGAGGTGAAAGCGAATTCCTCCGCCGCCGTCTATCCGATAATAATATAAGTTTTGATTATTATGATAATGCAGGGACGGTCTTATCATCATCACAGATGTATTATATTGGCTTATGCCCTTAAGCCGCCACACGCCGCATGAATAAAATGTGCCGCTGGCTTTGTGCCGTCTTTTGGCATTCTCCAAATGTTCCCTTCCAATATTTACTGATGTGGAACAGTTCATTTCCTCTGTGCTGTTGCAGCAGCCTCCCTCTCTCTCTCTTCTTTCCCAACAGCCTGCTGTCTAAATGGCATTAAAAAAGCTGAGCCGTGTGACTGGGCTCTGGCAGGATCTGTAAACGCGCTCGGCATCTTCCAGCCTCTGCACCTGTCTACCTCCATCTCTTGCCACGAGCCGCCGGGCCCCTCCTTCAGATAATATATCGCCATCCCATCCATCAAAATCAGTTACCCAACCCCTTCTGGCATTTAAATAAACTAGGCCACCATTCCTGCTTCTCATATCCTGTGGGTTTGTTTCGCCGAGCTGCAAACTTTGCTTTGGATGTTGTGTTATTATGTTCTGATGTGGACGGACATGTATGGATTCACATTAAACTTGTGTGACGGTGTTAAAAACGGGTACAAAAGTGAAGAATATTTAAAGTGATTTCTCCTTCACAGGGTCATCTGTTATCTGGTGTTTTCTACAAACGTGGGATTATTTTGTTCTCATCGCTTAACATTTTGTATGTGCCAACATGCAGATGTCTGGTCAATTAATGTTGATCTCTCTCAAAAAAGAAAGAAAAGAAATATATATATACAGTATATAGCTAAAAAAAAATAAAGGGAACACTTAAACAACACAATGTAACTCCAAGTTAGGGCTGGGCGATATGGCAAAAAAAAATCTAGATTTTTTCGATTTTTTTTTTTTTTTTTTTACTGTGTAACTATAGTCAACTTAAAACATTACAACAACATGACTGAAGTAACAATCTCTTATAAGTAACTTGAAAAACCATCTGGTTAAGGAACATGTATTTTTAATGGCCATACATACATAAATTGGTCAACAAGGTGTAGCCTATTACATTCCTATAGACAAATTCCTGCTTGACGTTTAGAAAATATTTGTGTAGCTACACCACCCAGTATATATTAAAGATCATCGTGAACAACAAAAAACCCCACAGAAACCTGTTACATATCTATCTATATTTAAATGTCTATCTTATATTTAACAGAATCGTATAACAGCCTATAGCTGAAATGTTGAAAATTGCTCAATTTATTTTTATAAAACATTTGTCAAAAGTATTGATATTTTTTTGGAGTAAAAACAATACCGACATTTAAGAATCCATATTTATTTTATTTATTCATTCATTTTACTTGTTTATTGGTGCATATATGGGTTATGATTTAATTCATAGCTACAGTACCTTGGACAGCTACTGTGCCACTCGTAAAGTTTTCAAGCAAAAGTCCAAATTATAGAAAGATTTGATTTTCTGCGGTGACAGCCGACATTCACAACACGCCGTAACCGTCCTTCAGGTGGTGCGCAGGTATAATACAAAACCAGACGTCTGGGATTTGAATTAGGTGCAATTATTTCCTCGTTGTTCAAAGAGTCTGCAAGTTCGTGTTCCATGGATATATGTTGTTGTTGATTCGATGCACAGCAGGAAAAAAGGCTTTCAGCTGTGCATGTAGTCGCTGGTAAAGTTCTCACCCAGATCAGAGCGATCTGTGCTACCGAATACAGCGCAGCATGCAATAAACTCACGCTCAGTCAGGCGAAGTAAAGGTCTCATTGCCTATATGTCAATCAAATGAATTAAGCTCTAGCCACGAATAAAACTTTTAGCCTATTTTATTATTTTGTGTAATGTATATAGTGTAATCAGGGCCAGAGCAAGCTGAACTGGCGCTCTAGGCGAACGCCCTCAACCCGAAAGTGAAATAGAAACTTACCGGTTTGCGGATGAAAGTGAGGACCGAGAGGGGGGGGTGTCGCGGATGCAAGTGAGGACCGGGGGTTCTCGCTCCCGCCTAGGTCGCCTCTATGGACGCGCCGCCCTAAGTGTAAAGCTGGATTTATACTTTCACCTGGCGCCACATCGCGCGCCTTCGCTGACTGCGCGCGCACCTCGCGACAATGGGCTTGCGCACTTGCGCTGAGCCAGCTGTTGTAGCTCATCAACAGAGCCGCGACGTCAACACACAGAATCTATCAGCACGGTTGTCTAACAGTTTAGAACAGTTTGGCACGATAGCGGAAAAGCTGCTTTAATATTTTTATTAAAAAATCGCGATACCTCGATTTTATAAAAAATTAAATCGTCTTAAAACGTAAATTTGAATTAATCGAAAAAATCGCCCAGCCCTACTCCAAGTGTTCCTTTTATTTATTTTTTGAGTAGTATATATGAGTAGTGGTGAGATGGTGCGCACGAACTGAAGCAGGGGAGTAGGGAAGGGGTGCAGAGGTGTGCTCTAACTGTAGAGCGGGGATGGGTGCGCGCGAACTGAAGAGGGGAGGGGGAGGCGGGGTGGAGAGGTGCGCGCGAACTGAAGAGGGGAGGGGGACGCGGGTGGAGAGGTGTGAATTATGTAGCCGGAGGTACGTATGGCTGCGTTTCATTTTTTTAAGTGAACGCTACGGGGGCGGTATGACGCCGTTCCTTTTGGCACTTACCGGCTGACCACTTCTGTGTGGAGGCCTTTCCCGCCTCAACCAGTATGTCCCATTAGCATGTTGTGTATGTCGGCGAACTTGAGACGCAGAGAGGAGTTGACCACGACGACGACAACCGGGTTCGAGTCCTGGGAAGTGAATAACAGGGTGAGAATGTGGTAAAAATCAGACAAGGGCTTTTCTTTTTCTGGACGGCTTTGTAAACCGTTGGTTGGGTTTAGGGAAGTGTGTGGGTAGGCGGGTCAATCGGTAAAATTGGTTGGGTTTAGGGAAGGAGGACGGTGGGTCAGTTGATTGGCCGGTCGCCCAGTCAATCATTCAGTCAGACAGACAGACAGATGGTAGGTCGACAGCGGCCTCTGGTGGGTTTACGCGAGAAGAGCGCAGGCGTGAACGGCACTCGCGAGAGACCTCTCGCGGATTCGCTAAAACAAAAACTGCAAAAATACGTATTTATAAGGATAGTGCCTATTGTAAATATTTATAATTTCTGAGAGACAATGCGTCTTTGAGCAAAGACGCTTGACGATGTTCATCCACAAGATGGTGAGCGACCCCGTATAAAAAGCTGCAAGAGAAAAACAGCGTAATTTCGAACTACACATTATTAAACAGGTAAATGACTTTCTAAGTCGATTTCTTTCTTTTGTATGTTGTAGTGCTGTATTTATACCATAGTAATATTGTGATCTCCCAATTGCAACAGAGAACTACTGGGAATTATCTGTAGACTGATGGCATTTCATGCCGTTCAGCATTATAATCTTAAAATGTGAGCAAAATCACCTGTTTTGGCATCTCTTTAGATTATACACTAGAGAATCATTCAAATATTGTAGCTTTACAGTGAGCAACGGTTTCTTCTGCTGTTCTATCATTAGCTGCAGATGTGAATAAATGGCGGAAGAAAGTAGTTCCTCTTAAAAAAGGGTTTTAAGACTCTCCGTGTTTTTTTTTTTTTTTTTTTTTTATTTATACACAAGATTATGTAGTCAAACTGTTGTATAAACGCAATATCACACTCACACAAAGTAGCAGTGCGATGTGGCTGTATATTGTCACTGGTGGGACACTAAGGCACGCCTCCCACCTGTGCCGATTTACAGCCACATCGCACTGCTACTCGTGTGATAGTGCTCATATATATATTTATATACACACACACAACACACACACACACAGACACACACACACACACACACATACATTTGAGTGCACAATTATTAGCCCTCCTATGCAATATTTATTCATTTACAAATGTTTCAATTGATATTCAAAGGTGCAGTATGCAAGTTTGACACCCAGTGGTTGAACTAGGTATTGCACTCCTGGTTTAAAACACGCAAGTGCAGGTTGCCTGATTGATGACAGTGTGCCTGACTATCAGTCTAAAGGCTGATTTAAATCGTGTTTTAACTGAACGCAACGGCACGAAACAGATGGAATATTTTCCATCTTAAAAGGAGGTTTTGTCCTAACCAACACCTGAAATGTATTTTAGAAACAGCTTCTACGTATTTCTTACTGCTGAACAACAGGATAAACTGACAATGATCACCCCAGGTGCACCTCACGTGCTTTATTCAGTGTTAAATGCTAATGATGTGAGCTTGAATGACATTTTACATGAGATTTATTGCCATACTACTGAAAGCAGCAGCAGATAGTTCACCTCAGATCTTGAAAATAAAATAAACTGTTTCAAATTGAACTTCAGATCTGTGACTCAGTGCAAGCCAACACATATCAGTGATTCATCATCATTTAATCATGTTAAACAGGTTTAATATGAATTGATTAGATTATAAACCTTACCATTTTGCTGGAGTGCAGTGAGTGCACTACTCTGTGCTTCTAAATAGCTGTATTTAAATTATTGTCATGTTTCGTCTGGTGCAAACACCCAAATTGCTTATCACTGCATATCTCGTCACGTATCGTGTTGTTAGGACACAGGGTTACAATGTAACCTGCTCACCTATTCTTTATGTTAGTAATATTTATATCATTTGCTAATTAATAACCTCATGTCTGAATCGGCGTCTCATTTTGGAGTCTGCTACTGTCAACCAGAGATCGTAGTTCAGTCACGGAGCGCATAATTTGAGAGCCTTCCTGACTGAATGAATGAAATACGCTGTTTTCCTCCCCAAGGCAACCCGGTGTGCTGAAATATAATTGGCTAAAACTGGCATTGGGTGGGTTAAATAACCAAAACAAAGACAGACATTCCGGCACGTAACACACATTTCAAAAGCAGAAACTTCAGCATTGTTTTTCAGATAAACAAGAATGTTCACTTAGCATGTTTCCCAAATACCTGCAAACATTTTCTGGTATTTTATGCTTTTAAAGAGTCAAAGACTTACATACAGCACCTTTAATGTATTGTGCTGCGTTCACACCAGACGCGGAAGAAGCGTCAAGCGCGAGTGATTTACATGTTAAGTCAATGCAAACGCGCGAATAGGCATCCTGCGGCGCGATACGCGCAAATGGTGCGGCTCGAATGACGCGAATTGCGCGAATGGCGCGGCGCGAATGACGCGAATGGCGCGGCGCGAATGTCGCGATAAGCGAGAATTGAGCGTTTGACGCGCTTAACGCGCGAATCGCTCGAGTTCAAATATCTGAACTTCTGCGGACATTCGCGCCGCGTTAACCAATCAGGAGCTTGCTCTTGTGGGAGCATGATTGTGACGTAGCACCTGTTGTTGGTGTCCGTGGGAAATCCTCCAGCCGACACCGACAACAGTTCATCAAACTGGGCTTGGCTCAGTCAGAAGCACCGCTGGAAGCCCCAGTCATCCAGGTTAAATTTCTGGAGGAGTTTATGAGCCCACAGCACTGGGTGCACCTCTGAAAGTATCTAGTGGACTGCTTCAAAACGTATCAACGCTGTTTTACAGCCTTCATAAAGCACATAAACACAGATATTTTATCATAAAATCCATGTTAGCCATTTAGCAACGAAGCTACATTCACCGAGCAGACAGAAGCCCTGCCCATGACGCAAATCCGCGTCTGTTCTGAAGTGAATTTGACCGCGCGAATGAAGCGGAGTCTGACGCGCGAATGAAGAGAGTAAACTCAAATGTTCACGCGTCTATTTACTCGCGAATAGCGCGATTTTGCCGCGCGTTCCGCGTTTGGTGTGAACGCAGCATTAAAGACATTTTCACAGTGTTTACTATAATATTTTTTTTCTTCTGGAGAAATTATTATTGTTTTATTTCAACTAAGCAGAAATTGAAGGAACATATGTCCTTTTATTATGAACATGTTGGACTTGTGGTTGTCTAGTATACTATACAACAGTAAAAAAAATCACATTTAGAAAATATAAGCTTTTAAATCTTAAGTCTTACTTGCGCCAATATGGACAACCTCATCACTTTCACTTTACTGCACTTACAAAAGTACAACATTAGTATATAGTACATTTTTACTCAGTGCCTAATTGTAAATGATGTGGTCCTGGAACAGATCGGGGTAACAGATCCGGCATACTAGAGTACGAAGAGGAGTCACGGAAGAAAGTGAAGAGTGGGGCGGGGCGGGGCGTGCGTATGAGGAGGGGGGATCGGTAAAACAAGGTGCCGGATCAGATTTCAGAGGTTCCGGATCCGGCTTTGTCCGGCCCAAATTAAGCCCTGTTTTTACTGTAAAAAATTAGATTGCAAGATTTTCCTCTAGAAAAAAAAACAATGTATAAAATTAATTCATCTAAATAATTTAAAATGTGAAAGTATTTTAAAATAATTTCGACATTAACCTGTACATATGTTTTAGTTTAGGGCAGCACGGTGGCCAGTGGTTAGCACTGTTGCCTCACAGCAAGAAGGTCGCACCTAATGTTTACATGGTCCTGGAACAACATCGGGGTAAAGGATCCAAGCATACCAGAGGATGGATGGGGTGTTGCAGACATAAGTGAACAGCGGGGGTGGGGGTAGGGATTGGGGGGTGTTGCGGATGAAAGTAAAGAGGGTTGGGGAGTCGCGGAAGGAAGTGAGGAGCGGGGCGGGCATGTGTGTGAGGAAGGGGATCAGTAAAAGGAGGGTGCCGGATCAGATTTCAGAGGTGCTGGATCCAGATCCGGCTTGTTCCGGCCCAAATTAAGCCCTGTTTTTGATGTAAAATCATGATTGCAAGATTTTCCTCTAGAAAAAAAAACCCTAATGTGTCAAATTAATTCATATAAAACTAATTTAAAATGTAAAAAATATTTTTTAATAATTTTGACATTAACCTGTACGTATGTTTTAGTTTAGGGCAGCACAGTGGCCAGTGGTTAGCACTGTTGCCTCACAGCAAGAAGGTCGAGAAGCTGGTTCGAGTACCGGCTGGGCCTGTTGGCATTTCTGTGTGGAATTGCATGTTTGCAATGAGTGCTTCCGGTTTCCCCCGCAGTCAAACACATGCGCTATAGGTCAATTGGAAGAACTAAATTGGCCGTAGTATATGTGTGTGTGTGAATGAGAGTGGTGTTTGGGTGTTTGTTTCCCAGTATTGGGTTGTGGCTGGAAGGGCAATCCGCTGCGGTAAAACAAATGCTGCAATAGTTGGTGGTTCATTCTTCTGTGGCGACCCCTGATAAATATAAGGGACTAAGCGAAGGAAAATGAACGAATGAATGTTCTAGTTTATGTCTCTGTTTAAAACACAACCTGCATCCTCTAATAAGGTTAGCAGCAAACTGCGCAGAAATGACCTTGTGTACATCAGAATGTAATGATTTCTGCTCTTTGTTTGTCTTATCTGCTATTGAGCTGTCAATGGGAACACTCTCTCTCCTGTTCATCAATTATTTATCAGTATTTTGTCAGTGTTTGTCGAACTCCAACGCTGATGATCCACAGATTTCCTCTCGTCTCGACGTGAGCTCTGGTCCTAGAGGCAGAAATCTGCCCACGCACAGTTATTGACAATATTTATACCACCTTTCCCTTCGAGAAAATCAACATATACATTACTGTGTTATAAAGCTTCTTTGTCCTGAGGATCTCATAACTTATTTTAGCTTTA